>CANTFK010000807.1:0-258575 GCA_947646735.1 Peronospora farinosa | reverse complement strand
CCCCCCCACCTATCCCTAACACAATCAAGTTCAACATCGACTCAAGTCTACCGAGAAGAGAGCAACCCGCCCTACCGACGGGTACACAAGGTGAGGAAGGCTATACACACGGAATCGGGGTACCTCCTCCGTTAGTCGGTCGTCCGGGCGCCAGTGGAGAGTTGGGATCGCATCAGCAATTTTGCGAATCCCACTCCACCACATTTTGGCGGATGTGTTGCGTACAATAGCGACTCCCAAAGAATGGAGCAAGCAATTGCCATTCGTGGAGCTCGCTATTAATAACAGTGTTCACGCCAGTACGGGTGAAACACCGTTTTACATTAACGGACTGCGTCATCCTCGAACGCCAGTCTCGTTTGTACGCAGCCCGAGTCTTAGTGGTGGAGGGCCCCTCACTTCGCTCGGTGCGAATGCCAAAGAGTGCCAAGGTTGCCCTAGTGACACTGCTAATTTAGCAGTGGTCACGACACCTATAGGTGTCACAAAGGAGGCACGGCAAGAAATGCCTGTGCTCCTTGATGATGACACTATAGTGTTATCAACAGCGTCGACCCATGAACGACCTCTTGGAGGAGCTGGGTGCTAAAAGCGTGAGAGAAGCTCAGCGCTTTGTGGATGAGCGATTAGCCATCACACGTAAAGTCCGTGACGCGATGGCAAGCGCACAGGACAAGCAAAAACAATATGCAGACCAGCATGGTCGCAAAAAAATGAACAATTTAGTGTTGGCGACAAAGTGCTATTAAGTACTGCTACCCTACCTAAACATGCAATCTCTGTACTACCTGGTGGTACTACTAAGCTATTGCCCCGATTCATTGGGCCCTTTACAGTGGTTGAAGAAGCTGGAGACCTAAATTATAGGCTCACTCTCCCACCGTATATGAAGACGCTCCCCGTATTTTACGTGGGTCGTCTGAAACGGTATGTTGATCCAGAATTGATCACATATCCACATCGGTCTAACGAGACCGATGGTGACGTCGACTGTGAGTCGAGCGTCGCGGCCGATCAGGCGACGAAAAAGCCGATAGGCTCCCCGTATACGAACGAGGCGGTAGAGGACTCGGCGATCGAGGAGGACTCCGCGCTTGACGCGGGTCTCTCATCACCAGTCGCTCTAAGATGTTTAAACGGGTCTTCAGGCGGTCATAACCCTGACGGTCCCTCGTTCTCACATCGCGCAGATCCAAAGTAAGTCGCGAGACTTGACTCTCGAGACCTGCCACCTGCCTCTTCAGCGCAGCGGACTCAGCCTGCGACTGAACAGCAGCAGGGTAGGCAGCCGCGAGTAGGTGAGCGTAATCGCCACTCCTATTGGGCGCCACCTGTGTTGGTGGACCCGGAAAGGAATACGCGCTTCCTTGTTGGAAAGCTGTTGGCCCACCGGTTTGGGAAGCGAAAGCTCCAAATCCTGGTCCAGTGGAAGGGTTACCCAACGAGCTTTGACTCATGGAAGCCTGTTGACGCCTTGCGCGTCGACTTGCCTGGGCTGGTGGCTGCTTATGTGAAGCAGCATCAGCTGGCGTCTTTCCGCTAGGTCCGGATGGACTAGCAGAAGAAGCGTAGCGAGAATCAATTGGGGGTCGCTTACCACCCAAAATTTCATGCGCACGCTTCATGGTGAAGCTGATTCGCTGCGACCGTTGTTTCGTTGCATCTACATGCAAGGTAACACGGTGCCGAAGTTCAGATTCATATTCGTCGGCTGTTTCGTTAAGACGCAGCACGACTGGAATTGGGAAAGCACGACCAAGTGCTTTGCCCTGCTTTTTCCACAAAGGAAAGACGCTATAAAATCTATGAGCGTCTATAGTGGCACGCTGCAAAAGCGCTGCACTAGACCCATCCGAGTTTATCCACTCGGATGGAGGTGGCATTGGTGGCAAGACACCACTCACGTAGCCGACCTCGCGACGGCGGGCTAGTGAGGCCGAAGGTGTACTTGGTGGAGCTTTAAGCTCACACTCACCTGAGTCTGACTCTCCGTTATGGATTGTCAAGACATCAGCCTGAGGAGTCACATCATATTTACAGTATAGATATTATTATTTTATAAAAGAGTCTCGACTGCTTCTTTCGAAGTAGCGCGCTCAGTATTAGTCGATGCGCCCGTAGGCCCAGGCGAGGAGGCCCTTACTCTCACTTGCAGGAAGCATAGAAGCTTTCTCAAGGACGGGTGCCTCAAATGATGGGGACATATGTCCCATGAACGCGCTTTGCTCATCTTGGAAGGGGCGCTTAAAGCTGCCACGTGTAATGCAAATTCGAGTGTGTTTATTTATCTTATCCCCGAGTGGATATGCTTCACTCGGGACCGGGTTTCTTGTGCTCGATCTACCGAGTCGAGAGCGATGCACCTGGTGCTATGTATCCCTTTGGTGGCTGACTGTTCTTGGTCCTTGTACCCCTTTGTGTTTTTCCCCTTAGGGCGACCGCTTCCTGTAGCGGGTCGTAGAGTCTTGACACTTACTTGACACCTCAGGCCAACTATCCTGAGGTTCAACTTGCGTAGCTTGAGCCGTCTAACACCTGCTGACTTCGAAGGCCAAAGAGTATCCCGCCCGGAAGAGGTGAGGCGACGGAGAAGCTTGCTGGACTGCATGGGCGCTTTTGCAGGCGACCCATCAGCCTTACCACGTTTCGATGACACGAGAATCGAGTAGACTAAGCGGCGCGTTTTACAACGGCTCGCACTTTCTCTGTCTTCTAGGCGATGTTTTACAGTTGTAAACATCGTTTTAAGAAGGGGGATGGTGTAACATGACATCTAGTGTGGTGGAGTGGACTCTCAAACAACGTAGGAGAACCACAAACACACACAGCGCCGGACTGCCGACTTACGGAGGGGGTACCCCGATAACGTGTCGTGTTAACCTTGGGTCTCACCTTGTGTACCCGTCGGCTTGGCTGGTCTTTTTCTCCTGGGTTGACGCAGAAGATTTAAAGACTTGGTATTGTATGGAGGGACTTGGTGGTATGCTTTTCTTGCCTAACCCTAACCCTTTGCTTTGGATGGTACCACGTGTCAACTTGTGGAAGAACAACTGGCTCTTTTAGGACATGTGACTTGTACCGGCTCTGCACTTTAGGGAAGCCTTGTACCTTCTATAAACTGGGTTCACCTGGCCGCATCGGGTGCCGTGTGACATTGGGTTCAACCGGTCACCTGGGTCCACCGATCACCTGGGTCCACCGGTCACCTGGGCCACCGGTCACCTGGGCCACCGGTCACCTGGGGTCCACCAATCACCAGGGGTCCACCAATCACCTGGGGTCCACTGGTCACCTGGGGTCACCTGGTCCACCTGATCACCTGGGGTCAACCGGTCACCTTGAGTCATCCTGGTCCACCTTGGGTGCCGGTGCCACCTTGGGGTCTGGTACATTTGGGGTGCCGGGAAGTCCTTGGGGCCTGGTCCACCTTGAGTTGTGGTCCACCTTGGATCATGTTCCACCTTGAGTCCTGGTCCACCTTGGGAACGAGGACTGCCCTCGAGGCACTGGACCTCATGGCCTTGTGCCGGCTCTGCACTGTAGGGCAACCTGGCACTTCTCCAAGTGACTTCAGTATCCTGAACCTTCGGTACCCCTACTGTAACATCTGTCCCCGGTAACTCCCCGGTAGCTGGTATTCCTGTCCCTGGTGACCCTGGGCTGAACCTTGGAACCTTGCGAGACGCAATCATAGTCATTCCCTCGAGGGAGTGACCTGGGTTTCTGTCCCCCTTTACTACGGTTGCCTCAGGGGCCCCGATTCTCCTGGCACTTCTCCACACTAGTTACACGTAAACATTTAGTAATATACTAAATGTAAGGTCTAAAAGTATCCATGATTACTTTTGACCTGTCACTTGGTTGAGATACACAAATGTGATCCACCCTCGTGAGCGTGATATTCATTGATGGATTCACATGGGAAGGATGACGCTAGTTGAAGCTAGGCATCGCGACGTCTCAGAAGGACGTCATTAGCGAGCTTAAATCTACATTTAAGCTCATGCGTCAGGATACGCTTCTAAAGAGTCGCGTATCCGATCTATATACATATATAGCCAATCAGTAGTTAAGTTATGTTTAATTACAATTCATTCAATATAGCTCAGTCTTGAATTTTCTAGACACCGAAGCACCACGCACGAGAAGCTGAAAAGCTTCTACGTGACGTCGGTGCCTTCTTGTCTTAGAAGTTCGTTGCACTCTCGCTTAAAGCGAGAGGCAACTAGTGGTACGACTACTTAAGCAGTCGACCAACCTCCTAACCACCCTCGCACGCGAAGGTAAGACGGTATAACCGCTTCCTCGCTTGTGCATAAGGTGTGTGCTAGTTGTACGAGGCAACTTCGTAGAAGTGCGCAGTTACACTTCGTCAATGGCGTCGTTATCCCGTTCAAGACCTTCGTGGTACCTTGATCGTAATCTTCGGATTAATTTTCACACTTTTCGTAGCATGATTCGTCTTGTAAATACTTACTAGACGATCTGCCAGCTCGAACATATTGTTGCGTAAAGAGATAATGATAAACTTCGCATTGCGTGAACGCTGCTTAATGTAGTTGCTCACGATGAACACGCTTTGAAGTCCAGTGCTGCATCAATCTCGTCTATGACGGATAGTGACGTCGATTTGTAGTGGTACAACTCAACACGAGCGCCAGCGATACAAGGGCCTTCTCTCCGCCAGATAGAGTTGTGCTTATTAAATGTGGAGAATGGAGGAGGCAGTTGAATTAAAAGGATAAGGGACCGCGCATCAGGGAGAAGGGACCGGAGAGAAGGGGACCTCGGATTGAATCGACCGTTGGCTGAGGATGTAAAGGACCAACAAGGGGAGATCACTACCATGGTACTAATTAAATGGTACCGAAAGGAGTAGACCACGGTCCCTGCAAAATTGTAGACCTGGATCTCTCATTGGTAGACCTGGTCTCTTGTCGGAAGACCTAAGTCCCTCGAGTTTCAGCCACTCCCGACCAGTTAGTTCAAGGAATCAGACTAGTCGACACAACGGATCAGGTTTTAGGCATGAATATAGTAAAGGCTCTAAAAGGATAGGATTATCTTAAATACTACTTAATTTGCGATCTACTTGGCAATTCTTCGTCGCGCTAAAAGGAACTCGAGTCTGAAGACACGCCTGTTCCGGGGGAGGAATATATATATCCCCCCCGTTGAAGACAGCCGTGTGGTTAGACTTATGTGCACGCTGAACGCCACATTACACGACTTCGTCGCCCTAAAGAACTTGTTTTAAGCTACTCACTTGTTCCGGTAAGGGATACATTTCGCCCCCCGTTGAAGACAGTTATGTAGCGAAGTTCAAGTGCGAATAGAGCTTCAGGATGTATTCGGCCTGTGAGCTCGCCCGAGTAGCACCCCCCAAAGACCCGCTATCGGAAGCGGTATTCCCCACCTCACGGTTCGGGAGCAACGAAAAGGATAGGGACGACATGCGTCCTGAAGAATTTGGCTCTAAGCCCACTCTCGACAAGGTCGATCGAGTGGCCACCTACCGGCCTACCGATCCACTCGAGGCCCCCCAGTCTACCTCCCTCAAGGCAGACATCTACATCCTCATCAAATCTTCCAAAAAGTGCAACCGCTAGCCGACGAGTAAACAAGGTGAGAGAAGGTCAATACGCGACATCGGGGTACCCCCTCCGACAATTGGCAGTTCGGCACAGTGAGTGGTTTGGAGTTTTATCATACAATTATGAAATACCACCCCACCACAGGGTCGAATGTGTTTTAGCTCTTTTTTGAAAGCCTCACGCTGAATACTACATCTTCTGAGATACGAGTACAGCGAATCCAAACAATCTCCAGCTCAGCATCACCACCGATCGGTGGTGATGCGAGTAGGTAGGTGTAAATACATATTACTTTAAAATGTTACAGCTTCTATTTTCCATGATGGGCACACCAGTTATTTGCGACTTCGTCTATAAACAACGATCGCGTTTGACAGGTTATGAGCCAAAGCGACTTGATTTGGTAACTGCGCTGGGGCTAGTCGTGTTGAAGACAAAGCGCCTCAGGCAACTTCGATATATAGAGAGGATTACGGCTTGAAGCGGGTGCTCGTAAATGCGCCAGGATCACTCTAAGGGTGTAGTGATAGGATACAGGATGATATGATAGATATGATTAGATGCTACTAGCGGACTAAGGACCCAATTATTTGCATTTTGCACAAATAAGATCAAGTGGTCTTTTTAATAGGTTATGAGCTCAAGCTCCGTTTTTCCTAAGAAAAAATTAGATGGACGCTGCTTCGACGACTTCGCGAATCAACAAGTTGAACGGCACGAACTTACACACATAAAGTTCAAGATGTAGATGGTGTTGAAAGAAAGGGACCTCTGGGAAGTGACGTGTGGTGAGGCAAAGATTAAGGACAGCACCAGTGTAGACGGGCACTTCTACGAAGTTGCCTCGTGCTACTTAGCACACACTTTCAGCACAAGCGAGGAAGCGGTAAGACCGTCTTACCTTCGCGTGCGAGGGTGGTTAGGAGGTTGGTCGACTGCTTAAGTAGTCGTACCACTAGTTGCCTCTCGCTTTAAGCGAGAGTGCAACGAACTTCTAAGACAAGAAGGCACCGACGTCACGTAGAAGCTTTTCAGCTTCTCGTGCGTGGTGCTTCGGTGTCTAGAAAATTCAAGACTGAGCTATATTGAATGAATTGTAATTAAACATAACTTAACTACTGATTGGCTATATATGTATATAGATCGGATACGCGACTCTTTAGAAGCGTATCCTGACGCATGAGCTTAAATGTAGATTTAAGCTCGCTAATGACGTCCTTCTGAGACGTCGCGATGCCTAGCTTCAACTAGCGTCATCCCTTCCCATGTGAATCCATCAATGGATATCACGCTCACGAGGGTGGATCACATTTGTGTATCTCAACCAAGTGACAGGTCAAAAGTAATCATGGATACTTTTAGACCTTACATTTAGTATATTACTAAATGTTTACGTGTAACTAGTGTGGAGAAGTGCCAGGAGAATCGGGGCCCCTGAGGCAACCGTAGTAAAGGGGGACAGAAACCCAGGGTACTCCCTCGAGGGAATGACTATGATTGCGTCTCGCAAGGTTCCAAGGTTCAGCCCAGGGTCACCAGGGACAGGAATACCAGCTACCGGGGAGTTACCGGGGACAGATGTTACAGTAGGGGTACCGAAGGTTCAGGATACTGAAGTCACTTGGAGAAGTGCCAGGTTGCCCTACAGTGCAGAGCCGGCACAAGGCCATGAGGTCCAGTGCCTCGAGGGCAGTCCTCGTTCCCAAGGTGGACCAGGACTCAAGGTGGAACATGATCCAAGGTGGACCACAACTCAAGGTGGACCAGGCCCCAAGGACTTCCCGGCACCCCAAATGTACCAGACCCCAAGGTGGCACCGGCACCCAAGGTGGACCAGGATGACTCAAGGTGACCGGTTGACCCCAGGTGATCAGGTGGACCAGGTGACCCCAGGTGACCAGTGGACCCCAGGTGATTGGTGGACCCTGGTGATTGGTGGACCCCAGGTGACCGGTGGCCCAGGTGACCGGTGGCCCAGGTGACCGGTGGACCCAGGTGATCGGTGGACCCAGGTGACCGGTTGAACCCAATGTCACACGGCACCCGATGCGGCCAGGTGAACCCAGTTTATAGAAGGTACAAGGCTTCCCTAAAGTGCAGAGCCGGTACAAGTCACATGTCCTAAAAGAGCCAGTTGTTCTTCCACAAGTTGACACGTGGTACCATCCAAAGCAAAGGGTTAGGGTTAGGCAAGAAAAGCATACCACCAAGTCCCTCCATACAATACCAAGTCTTTAAATCTTCTGCGTCAACCCAGGAGAAAAAGACCAGCCAAGCCGACGGGTACACAAGGTGAGACCCAAGGTTAACACGACACGTTATCGGGGTACCCCCTCCGTAAGTCGGCAGTCCGGCGCTGTGTGTGTTTGTGGTTCTCCTACGTTGTTTGAGAGTCCACTCCACCACACTAGATGTCATGTTACACCATCCCCCTTCTTAAAACGATGTTTACAACTGTAAAACATCGCCTAGAAGACAGAGAAAGTGCGAGCCGTTGTAAAACGCGCCGCTTAGTCTACTCGATTCTCGTGTCATCGAAACGTGGTAAGGCTGATGGGTCGCCTGCAAAAGCGCCCATGCAGTCCAGCAAGCTTCTCCGTCGCCTCACCTCTTCCGGGCGGGATACTCTTTGGCCTTCGAAGTCAGCAGGTGTTAGACGGCTCAAGCTACGCAAGTTGAACCTCAGGATAGTTGGCCTGAGGTGTCAAGTAAGTGTCAAGACTCTACGACCCGCTACAGGAAGCGGTCGCCCTAAGGGGAAAAACACAAAGGGGTACAAGGACCAAGAACAGTCAGCCACCAAAGGGGTACATAGCACCAGGTGCATCGCTCTCGACTCGGTAGATCGAGCACAAGAAACCCGGTCCCGAGTGAAGCATATCCACTCGGGGATAAGATAAATAAACACACTCGAATTTGCATTACACGTGGCAGCTTTAAGCGCCCCTTCCAAGATGAGCAAAGCGCGTTCATGGGACATATGTCCCCATCATTTGAGGCACCCGTCCTTGAGAAAGCTTCTATGCTTCCTGCAAGTGAGAGTAAGGGCCTCCTCGCCTGGGCCTACGGGCGCATCGACTAATACTGAGCGCGCTACTTCGAAAGAAGCAGTCGAGACTCTTTTATAAAATAATAATATCTATACTGTAAATATGATGTGACTCCTCAGGCTGATGTCTTGACAATCCATAACGGAGAGTCAGACTCAGGTGAGTGTGAGCTTAAAGCTCCACCAAGTACACCTTCGGCCTCACTAGCCCGCCGTCGCGAGGTCGGCTACGTGAGTGGTGTCTTGCCACCAATGTTACCTCCATCCGAGTGGATAAACTCGGATGGGTCTAGTGCAGCGCTTTTGCAGCGTGCCACTATAGACGCTCATAGATTTTATAGCGTCTTTCCTTTGTGGAAAAAGCAGGGCAAAGCACTTGGTCGTGCTTTCCCAATTCCAGTCGTGCTGCGTCTTAACGAAACAGCCGACGAATATGAATCTGAACTTCGGCACCGTGTTACCTTGCATGTAGATGCAACGAAACAACGGTCTCAGCGAATCAGCTTCACCATGAAGCGTGCGCATGAAATTTTGGGTGGTAAGCGACCCCCAATTGATTCTCGCTACGCTTCTTCTGCTAGTCCATCCGGACCTAGCGGAAAGACGCCAGCTGATGCTGCTTCACATAAGCAGCCACCAGCCCAGGCAAGTCGACGCGCAAGGCGTCAACAGGCTTCCATGAGTCAAAGCTCGTTGGGTAACCCTTCCACTGGACCAGGATTTGGAGCTTTCGCTTCCCAAACCGGTGGGCCAACAGCTTTCCAACAAGGAAGCGCGTATTCCTTTCCGGGTCCACCAACACAGGTGGCGCCCAATAGGAGTGGCGATTACGCTCACCTACTCGCGGCTGCCTACCCTGCTGCTGTTCAGTCGCAGGCTGAGTCCGCTGCGCTGAAGAGGCAGGTGGCAGGTCTCGAGAGTCAAGTCTCGCGACTTACTTTGGATCTGCGCGATGTGAGAACGAGGGACCGTCAGGGTTATGACCGCCTGAAGACCCGTTTAAACATCTTAGAGCGACTGGTGATGAGAGACCCGCGTCAAGCGCGGAGTCCTCCTCGATCGCCGAGTCCTCTACCGCCTCGTTCGTATACGGGGAGCCTATCGGCTTTTTCGTCGCCTGATCGGCCGCGACGCTCGACTCACAGTCGACGTCACCATCGGTCTCGTTAGACCGATGTGGATATGTGATCAATTCTGGATCAACATACCGTTTCAGACGACCCACGTAAAATACGGGGTGCGTCTTCATATACGGTGGGAGAGTGAGCCTATAATTTAGGTCTCCAGCTTCTTCAACCACTGTAAAGGGCCCAATGAATCGGGGCAATAGCTTAGTAGTACCACCAGGTAGTACAGAAATTGCATGTTTAGGTAGGGTAGCAGTACTTAATAGCACTTTTTCGCCAACACTAAAGTGTTCATTTTTTTGCGACCATGCTGGTCTGCATATTGTTTTTGCTTGTCCTGTGCGCTTGCCATCGCGTCACGGACTTTACGTGTGATGGCTAATCGCTCATCCACAAAGCGCTGAGCTTCTCTCACGCTTTTAGCACCCAGCTCCTCCAAGAGGTCGTTCATGGGTCGACGCTGTTGATAACACTATAGTGTCATCATCAAGGAGCACAGGCATTTCTTGCCGTGCCTCCTTTGTGACACCTATAGGTGTCGTGACCACTGCTAAATTAGCAGTGTCACTAGGGCAACCTTGGCACTCTTTGGCATTCGCACCGAGCGAAGTGAGGGGCCCTCCCTCACTAAGACTCGGGCTGCGTACAAACGAGACTGGCGTTCGAGGATGACGCAGTCCGTTAATGTAAAACGGTGTTTCACCCGTACTGGCGTGAACACTGTTATTAATAGCGAACTCCACGAATGGAAATTGCTTGCTCCATTCTTTAGGAGTCGCTATTGTACGCAACACATCCGCCAAAACTCGATTGGCCCGTTCTGCTTAGCCATCGGTCTGGGGATGATCAGCGGTTGACATGTGGAGCTTTCTTCCCAGCAACTCAAACACAGTCAAAAACCCGACGTAAAACGCGGATCCCGGTCCGATACTATGGACTCGGGCATCCCGTGTAGTCGATACACGTGATCCAGAAACAAGAGGGCAGCCTCTTTTCCTGAGATCTTGGTGCTACATGGTGCCAAATGCACCATCTTGCTCAGTCTGTCTACAAAGACGACGAGTCCCATCCTGCCTTTATGGTCAGGCGGTAAGCCAAACATGAAGTCCAAACTGACCGACTTCCAACATTCAGTTGGAATCGGCAGTGGCTTCAGTGGCGCACTGTTCGAAGGTGCAGGCTTTATGCGCTGACACTCTTCGCAAGAGCGAATGTAGTTGGCCACCCACCGATATAGGTGGGGCCACCAAAATTCCTCTGACACTCGTAAGAATGTCTTTTCACGGCCCAGATGCCCACTAGATGGCGCATCATTTCACTCGTGAAGTATCATCAGCTTGAGATCTGTGTCATGAGGGACATAGATTCTCAAGGGATCACAGGGTGACAGTTGATGCCATAACAGGCCATCAGTGTAACTAAAGCGATTTAGTTTCGCTTTGAGGTGCGACGGAAGGGTAACCTTTCGTCCACCAAAATGATCCAACAGCAGGCGACAATGTTCGTCCTTACTGTAACATTTTTTGATATCGGAGGCCATTGAGCTCGTCACATGGTAGGCCTTCATGGCTGCCAATGTTGACGACTCAACTTGTACTTTCGCACGAGACACACTTTCCTGGTGTCTTGCCTCGAAGTCTGGTCTGCGCGATAACGCGTCAGCCAAGATATTCGACTTACCCGGCTTATATTCAACCTTGAAATTAAATTCAGAGAAGAATGTTAGCCATCTCGCCATTATCGGCGAGAGGTGCGGTGAATTTATAGCGGTCCGCAGTGATGCGTGATCCGTACAAACCACAAAAGGTTCAGTGCACCCGAAACTTTACAAGAGCATACTTAATTGAAAGTAGCTCCTTGTCATGCACAGGGTAATTCAGCTCTGCGGCTTTTAAAAGCAGAGACTGATACGAAATGACACGGTCAACGCCGTTGTCATCCTTTTGCATGAGCGCGCTGCCGATTGCAAAATTGCTTGCATCGCAGACGACGCTAAAAGGATTATCCGCGTCTGGCAATGCCAAGACCGGTGCCTCTACAAGAGATTTCTTTCTGATGTGAACGCATCTTCTTGCTCCTTTGGCCAAGTCCATTCTGTATCCTTTTTTCAAAAGGTCAGACAATGGCTTAGTCTGCTTCGAATAATTCTTGCTGTACTTATGCAAGTAACTAGCGAGCCCAAGGAATTGGCGCAGATCCTTCACATGACGTGATACCGGCCATTCCTTGATACCCTTTACCTTTTCTGGGTCTGCTCGTACACCGTGTGCACCTACGATGCAGCCCAGTACAGGTATCTCGGGGGCCCCTATTACGCACTTTTGTAAGTTTACGTATAATTGGGCGTCACCCAGAGTCTGAAACACAGCGTCTAAATGACGCTTGTGCGACTCTATTGCGCTCATACCGTCCTCCGCCCTACTATGCACGAACACATCGTCAAAGTAATGGGGCGCGTAGGCACGGTGCTGACGCATCACGTGAGCCACCACTCGGTTAAATGTTGTCGGAGCATTTTTCAACCCTTGTGGCATCACAAGCCACTACCACAGCATACCGGTTGGGGTGCTTACTGCCGTTTTGGCTACATCGGTATCTCGCATGAGAACCTGATAGTAGCCATCCTTCAGATCCAACGCGGAAAAGATACTTGACTTTCCCATGGAATTCAACAAAGCATCTTTCCGCGGGACCGGCGTTTGAGCTGGAATGGTGGCCGTGTTCAGCTTATTATAAGCATGAACTACGCGCCATCCACCCGTTGCTTTACGCACACATAAGGTCGGGCTGCAGTGAGGTGACTTGCTCTCACGTACATGTCCCGCCTTGGCTCGCTTGTCGAAGAACTCATCGATGCAATCGACTTGTTCCTTCGGCAACGGCCATTGCCTGGTAGCACAATACTTGGTGCCAGGCTCCAGGTCAATCTCGTGCCTGATGCCCCTATCGGCCGGTAGGCGGCTCGGCACTTCTGCTGGAAACAAATCACGGTGTTTCCATAGAACATCATAGAACAGGCTTCCCAGCCTTGAGCAGCGAAACGTTTCTTTATGTCGGTCTCCAAGACGCTCTCATCCATTGTGGATGAAGAGCAAAAGTCCACCATGTTCTCTTCTGGAACTGGTGCGACTATCTCGTGGATCTTCCCTTCCTTTAATTTGGACAGGAACAGATCCTAAGTCATCTCCAAGAGATTTACTATCTCCTCGGCAGATGCCAAGACAAGTTGGAACACCTCAACTGAGGATGTCTTTGGCATCTTGTCTTCGACGACCTCGAACAACTTGTTGGTAGGTCCGTCCTTTTGGGCCGAGACTGATCCAAGGGTCACTCGTTAGACGTGCCCTTGATCGTCTTAATATGTCTGGTGCTCGTTCTTCGAGTCACCACGACCTTTGACCTGAAAGAAGGTGTCGTGGTTGTATTAGCCAACGCACTCCTTCCAACCGCACCAGGCCCATGGCTTTGTGCCGGTTCTTGTGACGCTTGACTTCCTGTCAGCTTACTATCAACTGCCACAGGCTCTCGGCTTTGCGAAGTACCATTGGATGCATGACAACTTGTTATCCTCCCATTCACTACACCAGTCTTTTCGACCTGGTAGGAATATGTGTCACCTGGCTTTCCGCCAGTGCACTTCCAACTACACCACTCTTTTCGATCTGGGTAATTCCTGGCGTCGATTGACATACCGTCATCGCATCCTCGACTGTGTTGGACACAGCATCAGTCACATAAGCTTCTCGCAGGATCACATCCTTTTCGGTGTCCTGCGTAGAGTTAGCGACTGTGCGTGTACTCCAATCTATCCATATTTGGTGCTTAGCCAACCAAGGAATGCCTAGGATGAGGTCATACGGACTCTCCATACCTAGCACTGTGAACTTCTCTTTACAAGAGAAGTCACTGAAACTGAAGGCGAGTTCATCTTGAACTTCCTCCGATTTAACGAGCGCGCCGCTCGCTAACGAACGATCGCCTCTTCTCGCTTGCCATCCTGGCAAAGCGACTCATAACTCGCCGGTCTCTTTTTCAGGGCCGCAAGTTTCACAAAGTTTTGTGATACACCCGAATCCACGATAAGGGTCATCACTTGGTCGTAGCCTCGTACTCGAGCGCTATAGACCAAAAGGGTTGAGGTCCGACCTTTCGGAACCTCAGGGACTATGCTACCCATTTGTTCGATCACTCTGAACTTAGGGGTAGCTTCAGAGTCCGCGACAGTAGGGCATCCCGCCCCTACTGCGCTCCCGCATTTCCCGACCCATCTTGGGCAGGTGCTGAACCCGTGCGTCGTGCACGCTGGTTTTTCGCACCTCCCTTCGGGTTGGGCGACCTTTTGCTGGCTGCCTTAGCACCAGCAGCTACTTTGACATAGCAGAGAGCCATCATATGGCCTCGCTTGCCGCACTTGTAGCAGATCACATCTGCATTGCCTAACTCCATAGGAGTGGCATCAGACTTCTCAGACGACGGCCTGTAATAGGCTGTCGCCGAGGCGCTGTTGTAGGATTGCTCCTTAACTAAGGCAATATCAATTGCCTCTTCCATCGTCGCTGGCACCTTTCTGAAAAGGGCCTGACGCGATGGGCCGTGCCTAAGTCCATTCATGAACGTGGCCACCTTGATACGTTCTGGTATCGGTTCCCCATTGATGAACGCCGACAGCGAACGCATCTCCTGCACAAATTCTTGCAGAGAGCGTTTCGCCTGTCGTGCTCCAAAGAAGCGCTCCATAAGCAACACTTCGTTGTTAGGCGGCTGATACATGGCGCGAATCTTTGCCTTAAAGATCGCCCATGATGGAAATGCATCAGCATTAGCCATCAGCGCAGAGTATGCCCACTCTGACGCTTTGCCACGCAATTTAGACATGGCATACGACACCATTCTGGTGTCGTCTTCGATGAGCTGCGCCACTCCACATTGCTCAACTGCTAATAGCCAGTGAACAATCGTGTGAGGGCTAGTTCCATCGAACTTCGGAGGGTCCATCCGAATGGGCCTCGGTTGAGTAGGCCGGGCAGAGAGTGTCTCAACAGTTCTGTTGAGCGCCTCATTACGTGCCTGCTCAAGCCTAAGCTCATCCTGAGTCTTAGTGATGGACTCAGCGGTGGCTTGGCTGTTTATGTGGTGGAGTGGGATTCGCAAAATTGCTGATGCGATCCCAACTCTCCACTGGCGCCCGGACGACCGACTAACGGAGGGGGTACCCCGATTCCGTGTATATAGCCTTCCTCACCTTGTGTACCCGTCGGTAGGGCGGGTTGCTCTCTTCTCGGTAGACTTGAGTCGATGTTGAACTTGATTGTGTTAGGGATAGGTGGGGGGGGGCGATCGCGTGGAATTCCTCACACGATCGCTGTTTTTCTTGGGGTGCTCTGTTTGAGTCGCCCTGATCTCCCTTGAGATCGCCTTGTCCAAAAATGTAGATACTTGATCCGCTTGCCTTCTGACCACTTGAGCCGTCTCTCGATCTTGTATCTGGACTTCTTAGTCCTCTGCGTCCAATCGCAGCTTGAGTTGTTTTGTTGAGAATTCTTGCAATCCCTGGCCAAACAATCCAGGGATATGACTTGCGTAGTAGGTAGACTTCCTTGAGACGTCGGGAGGCCAAAGAATCCAGCCCGGAGAGAAGTCGACACGTGTATTTAGAAGCAAATTGAACTCTGTTAATGGTAACCAATCAAATACCAAAACCTATGATCTTGACTATCTGTAGCTCAGGATCTGTTGCCACGTATCGCCCTTTCGGAAAAATCAGATCTTGTAATGTGGTCCACTCCAATATAGCCGCGATCTGGATCGCTACCTCGCTCAGATATAATACCATTTTAGTACCAGATCGCGGTACTAAATAATTAATATCGGATCGCGATACTAAATAATTAATATCGGATCGCGATACTATAATTAATATCGGATCGCGATACTAATAATTAATATCGGATCGCGGTACTAATAATTAATATCGGATCGCGATACTAATAATTAATATCGGATCGCGGTACTAATAATTAATATCGGATCGCAATACTAATAATTAGCATCGGATCGCGGTCCGCCGAATCACGACTTGTCCTCTTCACCGTTTCTCGGGTCATGTGAGATAGTTCATCAATGTGACGTGTCATGTCCACCTCATTCCAGTCTTCCAAAGCAACGTAATCCACAACAGACCGTATTCCACATACCTGGATGTACCAATCCTCCTTCTTTGCGATCGCGTTCACGCGGATCGCCATCGGAAATACTGGAGATCGCAATAGCGTAGTTCCTAGGCCATATTTGACCCCACATAGAAGTGCAAACTACACCATTCACTGTTTTCCATCCCATTTGACATCATCTTGAAACCTTTCTGCGAGATCGCGACTCATCAATATTGGCTGCGAGATCGCGACTCATTAATATTGGCCATTTCGGACTTAACCGAAAATATGCGATCACACTTTGCGAAATTCACTCCTTCACTTCGCCACATTTACCTCGGACGCGTTTCTACGCTTTCCGAGCACAAACGCCTCAAATCGCTCCTACTGAGCAACATGTTGCTTAAGAGGACAATGCAAGAGGTTGACCAGGGCTTGTTCACCAAGTCTCTGCGCCATATGCTCTGCCAACTCCCTATGATGTTGGGAGAGGTGAGGAAAGTCACTCCAGTCCATATAAAGGACCATCTTAACCACACGCACGCTCAGAGGGACGGGTCGTGGGAAGGACTACTCGTGCTACCAAGTGTAGACGGGCACTTCTACGAAGTTGCCTCGTACTACTAGCACACACCTTATGCACAAGCGAGGAAGCGGTAAAACCGTCTTACCTTCGCGCGCGAGGGTGGTTGTGTGGTGGTCGACTGCTTAAGCAGTCGACCCACCAGTTGCCTCTCGCTTTAAGCGAAAGTGCAACGAACTTCTAAGACAAGAAGGCACCGACGTCACGTAGAAGCTTTTCAGCTTCTCGTGCGTGGTGCTTCGGTGTCTAGCAAATTCAAGACTGAGTTATATTGAATGAATTGTAATTAAACATAACCTAACTACTGATTGGCTATATATGTATATAGATCGGATACGCGACTCTATAGAAGCGTATCCTGACGCATGAGCTTAAATGTAGATTTAAGCTCGCTAATGACGTCCTTCTGAGACGTCGCGATGCCTAGCTTCAACTAGCGTCATCCCTTCTCATGTGAATTCATAAATGGATATCACGTTCACGAGGGTGGATCACGTTTGTGTATCGCACCTAAGTGACAGGCCAAAAGTAATCATGGATACTTTTAGACCAAACATTAAGTATATTACTAAATGTTTACGTGTAACTAGATGCCCTGTTACACGAAGAGCTCCAAATGTTCCATAATGAGCAAACCCGAGAGTCGCCGTCTTCAGTCTGTAAGAAAATCCCGTCGCCTATCAAGCAGTCGGTGACGTTCCCTCTCGTGAAGCGAAGCGCTACATTGACGAGCACACCACTGCAGGACCGATCCAACAGATCGTAGGTAGAACAGCGTCTCTTTCGCCGAAAAATCGTGCTGTAATAGATACCGAACACTTTCATCAATCAGGACCCCGTAATTCGCGACGACACGTTACGGTATGTAGAGCTTTATATTGAAGACGCTGTTTTAGTAAGCACTTTCCTTTGGGAAATGACAGGCAAGCGGACAATCAGCTGAGACAACTTGAAGGTAAGGCACCTTTTTAGGCTTCCTATCAACTACCTCATGAAGAAACGATAAAGAACAGCGGAAGAAAAACCGCACTGACTGTCGCAGTATCTTTAGCTTGTATAATTTGCACTTCTACCTTAATTTCGTCTTTTCGTTTTAGTGAAGTGCCCCAGCAGGATAAAGAGACGTAGTACCTAAGTGTCGAGTTGCACTTCCCTATCTCTCTCGCATGCTCAACAGATAGAACACGACCAAGCAATCCATCTTCGAGAGTTTCTTTTGGAGAGCCAGTTGCCATTTGGTAGGTGCGATCGTGCTGCACTGACTTCCAACAGCAGCAGCAAATAGTAGTAGATGTAGAAGCAGTAATTTAGAAATTCATAAAAACCATCACGAATTAATTTTTATAATTTAAAAAGATGTTGCATTCTGATTAATCAGATTTTACATAATTTGAGGGGGGGGGCTGGATAACAAAAAATGAGCCATAGGGTGTGACTACGATCAGCAGCCATTTTATCCAATCAATACTTTTCCACAGTCTCAAAGAACCGACAAGCTCCATTATCACCATTACTATTATGAATATGAAACAAATGAAGAATGCGTCCAATCTTCATGCAGCTAACGCTACGAGTATCGTAGGCAATTCAATGACAATCCCATCTCGATCGATTGCTACTCATGGTACTGGATCTGCTATCGCACAGCCTCCTGCTATGCCCATGGCCGTCTCTGCGGCCCAGTTGGGTCAGATGAACCTCAGTCATGTACGCAGTGCTGCCTTCAAGCCCGCTGTTCCGATGGCAGGAGCAAATGTGGTACTGCCCAGTGCTGGTGCATCTTCTGGTATCCCCAATACGGCGGGAGATGGCGCACTACAGCTGTCGGGCCGCTGGTCGCTCGACCGTGAAGACTCGGATTCGACCAATGACTACCTGGAAGCCATGGGGCTACCACTTATTGCTCGTCAGGCTGCTGATAAACTGGACCTTATGGTGATTATTAATCAGACATCTGGAGATTTTGTAATTACGAGACGTACTCGTATCTTTACAGAGACCAAGCAGCTCAAGTTTGGACAGGAAGTGAACGTAAAGAACAACCTCATTAGTGTAACGGGTGATGCCGCACAGATCAAGACAGTCACGCAGCTCTCGGGTTTTCGTGGTGTACTCACAGATATTCGCACATTGGACCCACGTGGTCGCATGCATGTGGAACTTAACCTGACATTAGCTGAGAAACCGCCCGTGATTATCAACCGCTATTTCAAGAAAACCAGTGAGTCAACATCTCTGGAAAACCTTCCTGCATTCGATATGAGCCTCGAGACTGCGGGTGATGTTAAACGCAAACGTTAAATCACTTAATCCTTGTTTGTTTTTTGATTTTGTCGCCCATTGACTGTCATGTGCACGCCAATATATTCAACAGGTAGAAGAAAAGTAGATGTAGTTTCTTGCGAATGTATTACTCAGATTTCGCTACAGCTATTAGCGTTGCTGCTTGATAGGATGATGTATCAACAGTAACTACTTCGATCCGAAAAAGAAGCTGCGGTGTACATCAAAGGCGCTGAAGCGTTTTGCTGCGTACTCGAAAAAATCAAAGTCAATCTTTGAGTGAGCTGCTTGGACGAGAGCCCAGTATCCCCAGAACAGGTGCGAAGCAAGCGCGTAGCGGTTCACCACGTCATAGAACGCGTGGAAGAATGCCTTGGACTCACGGTTTGTCTCCAGTTGGGCCAGCATTTGAGGCGCTGCCGAGCTCATATAAGCCTTGAAGAAAGCACACTGCTTCTCAATGCTCGGGTACAGCGCCAAGTCCAGGTCAAAACCGCAGTTTTCGCAAAAGTGATTGGCGAAGTCAAACGCGCGGTAGTTGTAGCCGCCATATTCGTAGTCGATGATCTGCACGCGATCCCAGTCTGGGTTGTGCAGGATGTTGCCGCTCAGCAAATCGTTGTGAGAAAACACGACGTCAGACGCAAAAGCCTCAGCCTGTTTCGAAATCTCGTCCGTGTCGAGAGCGTCCAAAAGGTCTTTGCCGTTTCGATTCTGGTTCGAGGGAAGCACTGACTTGAGCCACTGCAACTTCTGATGCAATCCTGCCAAGCCGAGTTCCTTCAACGCCGAATTCTTGTCCGGGTCTTCAAATTCAAGCTCCATCGCCAGCTTCTCGAACCGCTCAATCTTGGTCCACAACACAGGCATACGGTCCTCCGAGATGTCCATGACGTGCATAATGCCCAGTTCTTTGCCAATCATTTGCAGGTAATTAACGGGCTTGATCTGACCCATCTCTTCAGGATCTAGTGGCCTTGCATCCAACCAGCCTTCGATGCGGCCGTTCTTGAAGCGGCCGTAATACGTGGGGGCAAATCCGCGCTCTGACAGCAAAGCAAAGAGTACTGCAGGAGAGCAAGAATACATCAGTACAATCGCTCTACTACATGCCAGTACCTCAAGGACAACGAACATACTATTCTCAATGCTACGATCAATAAATTCCTCCGTATGGTCACCATACAGACGCACAAGCACCGACTAAAAACAGCACAAACGTCACGAGTAAAAAGAACGCATCAATCAGCATCACATGATATCTATCAACCAAAAAAAGGGTGCAATTATCGTGCCTGATTTCTCCACAAGAGACGATAAAGGCGGTTGGTAATACCACCAACAACGATCTTAACCAAGATGTCATCGTTCTCGGCGTGTTTCCTACCGACACAATAAACCAGTTGTATAATTAAACACCCATCAATTACATTAATTCAATACTTTGCATCGCATTTTTCACCAATCAGAACAAATCTGCTTGACTACAAACTTGATATCATCAAACTCGTCCTTGTCTCCAGTTCCAACCGTATAATCCAAACAGGCATTTGCGTTATTGAGATAAATGACTAAAGACGTGACAGGATCCACACACATGTCACAGATGGACCAAACACCTCTTGAAAAATTATGTACTTGGTACCTTCTTCTGACATTTCTTCTTCTTTGTCCGAATCTTTACAACTTGAGGACACTGTGCGTGTAGATTGACGAGACGAGTGAAAGTAATGATTATCAAGTAATAAAAAGATACTTATGGCCGTGAGTGCACACGTAGTAACAGATACGAGAACGAGGGCACGCCAATTGAGATTGTCACTGCCAAGGTCGACTTTTGGCATTAATTTACGACGATTAATGAGCTGGAATGGATACGATTGGCGGGTAAATAAGAGCGATCTTTGATCCTAGCTAGTACTACTAATAAAGGGTATCAATGTCAGGTTAATTTCAGTCAAACTTTATTTTTACCTTTGTGCTCTTAAAACCGATGTAGCTCTAAAACCTTACAATTGTACCGCACTCGTACCGTGAATCTTTCACCGGTATCTTACTAAACCAATTTTTTATACAAAAATTATCTCATTTCATCTATTTTCGAAAAAAAGAAATTCAATTTTATTTTTGCCGCGCTTTTCCACACTATATATTATCCTTCCACAAGCCAATTCCCCATGGCCGACGACATCGTTCGAGTTTCTCCCCAGAAACTCGCTTTACAACTTCGTAGCAGTCTCTCTTCCCTTAAACGTGACGTTGCTACATCTTTTCGTCTTTGTAGTCGTGATTTTAGTCTTTTGGGTATCGAACTCGTGTCCGCATTAGAGCGTGGACGACATCGTGAGCGCGCATCGACCGACGCTTTGGCTCATGAACGCTCAGCTCGTGGCCTCTTGGAGACGAGATTGGCTGAATTACAGGGAAATATTCGTGTTTTGTGTCGTGTACGGCCCATGCCGACGACTTGTACGGGCTCGAGCGATGACGAGAGCGACGTGAGTCCCGACCGTCATCGTCGGAAACGTGTCCAGGTCGAATCAGCCCAAGAATTGAGCGTCTTTTCGCCTGTGGATGGGGCTTTATACAAGAGTTTTACATTCTCCCGTGTCTTCCATGACCATCACTCACAGTTGACAGTGTTTAAAGAAGTAGCACCTCTTGTACATTCAGCCATTGCAGGTCATCACGCGTGTGTATTTGCATACGGACAGACGGGCGCAGGAAAAACGTATACAATGCAAGGATCAGAGACTGATCAAGGACTCTATTATCGAGCTGCTGAAGTGATTTACACGACAGTAGCACAGCAACAACATGTATATGATTTTCAAGTACAGATACAAATGGTGGAGATTTACAATGAAGAAATTTATGACCTATTGGTCCAGTCAAGTGGAAGTAATAGTAGTACTATTATGACAAGTACTACGGCTACAGGTGGATCGCCTAGTGGCTGTCATGTTGGTGCTACTAGTATGTGTGGTAATGTGGCCAGTACTCTATCATCATCATTGACGGGGGAGATTCGACATGGAGAGAATGGAGTCTATTTGAAGAATATCCAGTCAATTACTGTATCAAGTGCTAAGGAACTTCATGATGTTGTAGCTCGAAGCAGCGCCAGTCGCACGGCGGCTAAGAACGGCCGGAGCAATCGTTCTCATACAATATTGATGATGGATATTCGACGAACGAGCAAAGCAAATGGAGAAACAGATGCAGGAAGATTAGTTC
Organism: Peronospora farinosa; assembly: GCA_947646735.1. Taxonomy (NCBI): domain Eukaryota; phylum Oomycota; class Peronosporomycetes; order Peronosporales; family Peronosporaceae; genus Peronospora; species Peronospora farinosa. The sequence goes on along the minus strand of CANTFK010000807.1, from coordinate 236,550 downwards.
TCGTGGACTTGGCTGGCTCGGAGAGACTCTCGAAGACAGTGGACACCCCCGCATTGACTGTGCGTGAATCGCAACACATTAACAAATCATTGGCAGCAGTCGGTGACGTGTTGTCAGCATTGCTTGCAAAGGAGAAACACATTCCGTTCCGGAACTCGAAGCTCACGCATTTGTTGCAGGATTCACTGAGTGGTAGTGCCAACCGTACGCTTCTTCTTGTGCACGTGAGCCCCACAAGCGCAGATGTAAATGAAACCATCAATTCTCTCAAGTTTGCGTCACGTGTGAGCCATGTTAAGTTGGGAAAGCCACAACGTACTGAGCGCGCCGAGATCACACGGCTGAATGGGGTGGTAAGGATTGTCTATGACTCACTGCTGTTTGAAGAAGTTTGAGCTCACTCTTTTTTGCTACCTCCCGCAGGTTGCCAACCAAGTTTCCCAGATTCAGGCCCTCCAAGAAAAACTGACTGCAGAACTAGAGCTGCGAAAGAAGTACGAGAAACGACTGGCAGAGTATCGCCACGAGGGACACCGCCGTAGATCTAAAGGTGATGAGGCTAGGCGGATTTTACAGCAGCTGCAGACTCCGTCACCGCCAAAACTGCCGCCTCCGGTCTCTGCACGAAGGTGGAGTCTATACACGCGAAAGTACGGCAGATTGACGTGCCGTTTTAGCGCTCGATGCTTACTATATACTTGGCATATGTAACTAACTCGCATTGCGGGTTAATGCGTGAACAGAGCCAACGATGAAGGGCTGAATGGTATCGAGAACGTCGCCGAAAATATTCTGCGCGGCAATGAATCATCGCCGGAAACTGCAGAGGTCAGGATGACAAGTAATGGCAAGCCGAGTGGAATCTCCCCTCCGACAAATTTCTCGCGGCGGCTCAGCTTGTCCGCCTTGGATCAAAAGGTTGGGGACCCTGCGAAAACTCAGAAAAGGAAGCGATCGTCAGCATCCGAGAAAGTTCGAAGGTACGAATAGACCCGATGATTGTAAGCTCAGCGTTCTCGACTGACATGTGCGTGTTGGCCAGTATTCTGAAGAAGCAGCGTGGAACCGAAGACAACGTCATCGCACTTGGAGTAGATGGTTCAAGTGGCGATAACACTACAATGACGCCAAAGCAGGTCTCATTTGATTTGTCTCGAGCAGTTATCGGATCATCATCTTCGTCGCTGCCCTCTCGTGAGCTTAACACGGCTGGCGTGCCTCGGGTGTAAGTTTGCGTAGACGTTTTCTTGCTGCCTACTACCATGATCTGATTCACTCTGTTGCGTTGCAGTCCTGCCAGTGGAGCGGTGCGGGTTCTTGCAGCAACCCGGACTATATCGGGAGTGTTGCCAACGAGGGTCCCATTAACTCCCGGAAAACGTTCCAAGTCAAAGTCGATCGGATGGCGGTAAATAGTCTTCACCCCAGGACAATGAGAGCGCGAGCATTGCCCAAACATATGAGAAGAATGAATACCCAAGTAACGTTACGTATAATACAGTCAACCGCAAAATCAAACTTCGTGGCTTCATTTAGTTATTATCGTTGCAATGCCGTTCGATCTGGGTACTCTAGAATCGTTCAAACTTGTCCCGCTGTTCGACTTCGGTAGTCTCAATGTGTTCGATCGGTGTTTCTTCAGACGCTCTGCCCGTTGTGCAGCTTCGTCGGCATTGTCGACTTCATTACGTGCTCGTTGAAACACCTATCAGGTTTTACGTTACAACAAACCATTAGTTTCTTCGTTTTGCAGACAGATCAAGTTAACAACAACGTACCGTGCAAAACGAGGCAAGCGTCGTAAAGAACTCGGTCGGGTTCCGCTTCGGGTCTTCCCCAAAATAGTCGAGGACACTTGAAATCTCCTCTCTTGCTCGGTTTATCATGTCTCCCACTGTTTTCATTTTTGCCTCAATGTCAGCAGCAGCACTTTGCATCGACTTGATGGTGACTTCCAGCCCTAAGGTCTCTACCGCTTGCTGCACATCCAACAACACCAAACATGCTCGTTAGCTCATTCCTAACCAAATTTCGCAAAGCGCAAGTTTCAACAAACCTTTTCTAGAAGCCCAAGCTCAGTGTTAAGACTCGCCAGCCCTTTCTTCAGCTTCTTGAACTCCTTGTCAATCGTTTCAAAAGACTCCCTTGCTGCAAGAGGAACACTTTGCAACTCAGCCTGGAAATCAAGAACGTGTGGGTGATTCTTTTTCACAAGCCGGACTAAATAGTGCAACACTGTCGTCTTCTGATTTACAGCTTTCGTATTCCCTAACCGGAGCAATGAGTCGACAGTAAACCCTTTAATCCCATCTTCCTCTCCGCTTCCATTCAGTGTATTGCCTAGCTTGAGCACCATCGATAACAAAATTTTCAGTAGGCGGCTGCCCTTCACCTCTTCGCCGGCATTTTGTAAATGTGACAACGAAGTGACCAGCTCTGCACTGCGATAGGAGAAAGAAAGCTTGAACACCAAACACTCCATCCGAGGTCCATACCGTTTCACCTTAGCAATCTCAAGAATGAATTTTTCGGCCTGGTATCATATGCATAACCAGGGAACATGTTAGCGAATTCGAATAAACACAACCTCCTCGATAGGACGTACCTCGCCTAGCATCTCCTTATCTCCAGTATATCCACAAACTAGCGCCGCTTCCTCTGAAGTAGGCAGAAATTCGTTAATTCCAATAACTTGCTCAATTGTAAGACCACTTGGATCGAATTTCGCCACAGCTTCGGCGATTTCGCTGTAGGTAAGCTTGACTCGGGCCAACGAGATAGCAGCATTCATTGCGCGTTTCCCGTTAATCAACGTTACAGTCTGCTTGCACTTCAGAGCTTTACTTGGAGCTCGTAAGGAATTCTTCTTTTCGCTAACTGTGTTCTGATTCGCGAAGAAAAGAGCTTCGAGTTCATCCATGTCCACATCGAAATCAGCGTCCTCGTCCTCGTCTTCCCAAATCGTGTGCTGGTGAACATTGCTTAATCGTTCCTCCGAAATAGCTTGCCAGTGCAGCTTCTTACGTATACGTTGGGGTTTTACTGCTGCATCCTTCGCGTCCTTCGTATTAGCACCAGAATCCAACAGTGAAACAGTGGCGTCGGGGCCAAGCTCCAGCGCACGCACATCAATGTTCTCTATTGCCATTTTTTGTCGGACCGCACCTTCAGGAAGTCCCATTTTCAGCATCTTGAAATACTTTGCGTAAACTGGGTCGTCCTGAAGTTTAACATCCTTTCTTGGAGCAATTAGCGCCGAGACAAGTGCATCACCCCCGAGGTCAAGAGCACGCTCATCAATACCCTCGGCTATCATTTTTCGGCGGACAGCTTCTTCGCGAAGTCCCATCTTCAGCATCCTGAAGAATCTGGCATAGGTTGGATCATCTTGTAATTTTACACTGTTTCCACCCAGCGGTTCTTCCAGCTGTGATACTATAGCATCGCCGCCGAGATTCAAAAGTCTCTCATTCACACCGTCAGCCTTCACTTTTTGTCTAACAGCATCTTCCGGTAAGCCCATTGACAGCATCTTATAGTATTTAGCGTACTTTGGATCATCCTGTAGCTTCACATCATCCGCAGTTGTGATAGGGTCTTCCTCCTCTACAGTTTTAGGCAGCTGGGAGAAAGGTGTCTCACCACCTAAGTCTAAAGCGCGTACATCAACATTGTCCGCCTTCATCTTTTGGCGAACAGCATCTTCAGACAGTCCCATCGTTTGCATTTTAAAATATTTGGCGTACACTTCATGGTCCTTCAGCAAAACTTCAGATGCACGACACTTTACATTTCCATCTGTGAGCGGCTTCATGCATTTGATATCATCTTGAAGCCTTGAAACGCTCTGCTTGATCGAAATGTGATGCTTAACCTCGTCATAGATGGCATCGGGGCCAAAGTCCAGGATAGCTGGATCAAATCCATCCACGGTTAGCTTTTGTTTCACAGCTTCTTTTGGGCATCTCATCCGCAGCATTCGAAAGTAGCTAGCAAACATTTCCATGTCTTTCAGCTTCCTTTTTTGGCTGTCAAATGCTTTGTTGCTAACGTCGCCTATAGTGCCCTCGCTTAAACGCAGGGCTTCCAGTGTCGACGGATCGCCTCCGTCCTTCTGCATGCATTTCTGAACAGCCTCAAAGGGAACACCACGCTTTAGCATCATTGTGTACTTGCTGTCCACATTTTTTGCAGCAGACCTTTCGCTCGAATCACTTGACTTTCTTGCAGTATTTAACACTACAGCCTTCATATCTAATTGGGATGGTCCATATCGCGTAGTAAAAGTGGAAGTTGCCGATGCAAGGGCATTCGATGACGAGGAAGCCTTGATGCCTGGACTAGTTGCTCCGTTCATGAAGTCCCCAATTGACAATCCATTTGTCGTCAGAAATTTTCTCAGCTGATTGAGCACTTCTTGGGAATTTGTTCCGACAGTCGTTTCAGGTTTTCTATCTATAGCGGCGGACAGACTATCGCGAGTCTCACTCCTATCATCTGTGTCTGCAACATCTTCGGGATTAGTAGATAAGGTGCTGGATTTCCCGCCAACCCACGAAGAGGGTAGGTCTTCTTTCGAAAGCGGGGACTCCGGATCACATGCACCACATTCCCACGCACTGAGAAACTTCTTTAAGTATGCCGCATGGTTGGCACAATCACTCATAGTCGTCAAACCAAACGGAATCTTTCGCAGCCCCACGCACGTCGTGTGATAGTATCTCCCGCATTGACCCATGCACTGGACAATCTGAGGACGCATCATGTAGTCGTCCTCCTTACACGTATCACACAACGACGAGTGCAAAGCCGTTGGTATTGAATACCGCGAGCGTTGAGACTGCATGGCGACAATTTCAGCCGTCGTCTGACGACGGAGTCTGGGTTGAAGATAACTCTCAGCTGGGGGGTTCTTTAGTCTGATTGTCCTCGACAGGTTCTTCTACGTCTTTTGTGGCCGTGCTCTCCATTGCTTCTTGCACAAAACAGGCGGACACTCCGTTAGCATGTAATAGATCTAGCGCCACATTCGGGGCATTCTGGGAACATTGCAGTGCGAATGTTGTAGGTGTTTCGCAAAAACCCATGCGGATAAAGTTCGAGTACATGGATGGGTCCGGTAAAACGACATGGTGCTTGGTAATTTCTACCAAACCCTGGCGCACCGCACTGCTTCCCGAAAAGTCCATGTTTACTAGACTACTCGGCATCTTGGCGCTGTTTTCGTGCAACACCAGATCAACCGAAAATTGATCGTCGTCAAATCCATGCTCATACGGCTTCATCAGATCTAGATCGTGTTTCTTGAGCGTGACCAAGCCCGGCAAGAGAAAGAGTGTCGAGTCCACGTACCGAAAGAGTACTCTCGAGGACGCATCCAGATCGTCCACATTGTCATATTCCTCTCCAAAGGAACACAAGACTGAGAATCCTCCGTCCAACTCCACTCCGTTCTCCCAGAGAATGGCAAAGAAGCCGTCCTCCTCGTTCCAGTCCAACACGGGCACTTCTCTGCTCTCTCCAACGTGCAATGCGTCTGTACAAAAGACAAGTTTGTAATCGTCCCAAATTTGTACACACGGCTGTAGCTCCACCGGCAATTGTCGGAAAATGATGGCCTTGAGTAGCAACGGTTTGTCGTTTCGCGGCTTGTGTGTGGTCAATAGTTCATGAAAACTTGCGAGGAACCTTTGAATCGATGGTGGTGTTTTTTTCTTCAATGCCTGAGGCGTGAGTGATGTCATGTCCCACCGTTTCCTGTAAAATTCGACCAAAGCGTCAACGGGATCCTCAGCTAATCGTGCAAAGAGCAAATAACAGGCCACGACGACACCGCTTCTGGTTTTACCCGTTTGACAGTTGACAAGTGCTATATTCTTCGAGTCAATGGATAACCAAGCATCCAGTGCGTAGCAAATTCGAAACATGAGGTCCAATGGAGGCGTATGAGCTTTCATACCGTCTCGTTCCCAATAAAACTCGAGTATTTGTTCATGTAGTTTATCAACGATCGATTGATCGTCTCCATGTGTTTGAACTTCTGTAGTATCTTCTAATAAATTAAGATTAAAGAGCATAAAGTGGCTACGATGAAAGTTATCAAGATACTGCACCAAGTCATTCACATTAACGACATTTTGCTTCTTATTTGTGATTCCGTCCGAAGGTGTACCCATGACTACAATTCGTTTCGTTATAAAAGTGAGGTCCAAAGAGCAAATATCAGGTAATAATGATAATGATAATGATGATGATGATGATGATGATTGTGGTTGTAAATGTTTAATACGAAGACGATGAACAAATCCCGTTTCATTCAATACAAAACTTGTCAGACGTCGGAGAGACTCCATTTTTTTTAGAGAAGAAAAAAGAAAATGACTTTGAAGTTCGTTTAGAAAGTGAAATGTAGCCATGTTGGTGGACTTGTGTTGTTTTGTGACCTGGTTTTGTGACCTTATTGCGAAGACCCACTCAATTCAACGTTACTATAGCTGCCATTTTTAATCTTCTTTAGTGTTTCTCAAGAGTGATTTTACACTAAAGATAGGGATTTATTGACTAAACGACTGGGCAAACTTTAGCAAATGCTCGTGATGCAAATCGTAAAAACCTGCAACCATTTTTTCCTTTTCTTCAGTGTCTACCTCATACAACTCATACGTTTTTTCATCTTCTTCTCCATCTTTACTGCGAGACTTTATGTGCTTTGTCAAGTAATTGATTGAGTGCATCATAATCATTACAAAACACTAAACTCTCTGTAGCTCTCTTTTATGCTCTTAAAAAAGCTTTGTCACTTCGGCTTGGTCTTATCTACATCTTTAGCAGAACAACGGCGTCTATTAGAACACACGTACTAAAAATACAATTCCGTTTCGACTGCCAAAACATTATCTTATGCCTGATCATTCATCACAGTCGTAGCACACGTCCAAATATTAAATGAGCTACGAAGACGACATCATCACTTGAACAAAGTAAAACTCAAGCAAATAATTAATTCACAGCCTAAAGTTAAGACACTTATAAATTTAATTGGTCAAATTATAATCATAAAAAGTCTTTATATTTCGTACTTACGGTTAATTCTTTGCTGGCTTCGTGGCATAATTGTAACGTCAAATACCTCGTCATGACGAGCTCGTCGTCCTCCTCATGGATCTCAAAGCTCCGGGGATTAGACGCCTACCCCAAGACAATTGAGGAATTCAAAGTGCGCACATTACAGGGCGGTCTTTTTTCTCTCTTGTCCTTTGTATGTATTGCGCTCCTCTTAGTGTCCGAATTAAATTTCTACTTTACAACGGACACGGTGGATAAAATGGTTGTAGACGGTGAACGTAATACAATGGTATCAATTAATTTTGATATTGAATTTCCACGTATGCCTTGCTCTGTCGTGGCAATTGAATCGATGGATATGGCTGGTAACGTCCAGCATGATATTGAACATGATATTGAAAAGACGGCATTGGATCGTAATGGTCACGCACTGGCGGAAGGAATGCGTGATGTTATTGGAGGTGCTTTGACGAATCATACGGAGTTAAAACAGGAGGTGGCCGACAAGTAAGTGATTTGGTCTGATTTGACCTGATCTAGATGGACTAGAAACTGAGATATTGGAGATTGGAGACACTTGACTGAGAATAGTGTGACGTATTGATTAGGCCTGTGTGTGGTAGCTGCTATTCTGCTGGGATCCCGGGAGAGGTACTGAATAAAGATGTACGTGTCTTCACTATAAAGTTGAACTAATTTGTTTTGGGATGCATTCTGTTTCAGTGCTGCAACACGTGCGAGGAAGTAAGGACGGCGTACGACCGAAAGGGTTGGCTAATGCCAAGTCTTCATACGATTGCGCAGTGTCAACAATCGCAGCTTGAAAAGGTTCTTCGTGGAGAAGTGGACGAAGGATGCCGGATTAAAGGCTCACTTGTTGTCTCCAAGGTCCAGGTCTTTTTTTCTCATTGAGAAACTGTCTTTGAATAGCTAGACTGACAATTGATGCTCGTGTAATCTAGGTTGCGGCCAAGTTGTACTTCGCTCCATCCAAATTCTTCAGCTCGGGATACGTGTCGACGAAGGATCTGATGAACGCTACTTTCAAGGTCTTTGACACGTCACACACTGTTCACTCGCTGTCTTTTGGTGAAGCATATCCAGTGAGACATTCTTGACTTCATATTGCGGTCAGTTACAATGTGGATCTCTTGCTGATGTTTTTTTGGCACAACGAACCTTTCGCAAAACAGGACATGATTAATCCACTAGACAACCGCCAAAAGGAACTGCCGGATTCGGCGACTCGTGGCTCCTTCCAGTACTTCCTTAAGGTGATTATTTGTCTGCGGTGACTTGCAGTGGGTTGGCATTAATATCTTCTTGCGTTATTAGGTGGTGCCGACGGAATACACGTTCCTATCAGCGAGCCGTATCATTACAAACCAATTCTCGGCTACGGAGCACTTTCGCGAGCTTACGCCTGTGAGCGACAAGGGTCTGCCGAGTACGTATATGTATTTGCTAGCCAGATTACACGTGCATAGCTCTGAAGACTGACCAGCTGATCGTACCTCGGATCTGCAGTGGTCTTGTTCAGCTACACGTTTTCGCCTATCATGTTCCGCATTGAGCAATACCGTGTGGGCTTCCTTCAGTTCCTCACAAGCGTCTGCGCTATTGTGGGTGGCGTCTTTACAGTACGTTGTTGCAACATTGCCGTAATTCTTTGACGAAGGACTCACTTGATCGCACGCGTATGTGTTTGTTGTAGATTCTTGGTATCATGGACTCGCTTGCTTTTGGGCTTTTGAACAAATCCAGCAACGCCTCACTGCTATAAGTAGTTAGCGCTTATCCTCTCAATGTGACACGAGAGCTTTTTCTTGCGTTATTAGTATGAATGGCTCAGTTTAAAGCCATTGCAAATCAAATGCAAAATTGACAATGCCCTCGAAAACCGATATCCTCAATCTTGACGACTTTTTGTTGTTCAAAAAGAGTCAAATTTCGAGTCCTGTCACATTTTTTTTCCATGTATCCCATTATCACTCTCTTAAGTGCGATCTCACTCGCCGTACAAAATAATACAAAAGTCATGGGAGCTGCTTATGAGGCGTTGGCAGTGACACAAAGTGCTCAACTATATCTCCTAGTAGGAGTTTTAGGATTTGTTATCTATCTCGTACTCGTACTTTCTTTCTTTTTTGTACCAAATATTAAAGCACAACATCCAGCAGCCGATCTTGTCGTATGGCACGCAGGATGTGGTTTTATGACGTCCGTTGGGTTCATTTTGGGTTTTGGATTCTTACATGACAATGACGACAAAGAATTATTGCAATGGCAATGCTCATTTCTTGCATCGTTTAATCAATTTTTCTTCCTGGCGGGTGCTTTTTGGTACCTTATGCTGACATTGGACCTACTTGTGGCACTTGTAAACCCCTGGATGGGATACAGTTGCAAGTCGTGGACATATCATACCATGTAAGAAGATTTTACAAGTATTTTGAGACTAGATTTACTCATTAATTTTTTGTTTTTATATGCTTGATATTGTAGAGTTTGGAGTGTGAGTGCCGTCTCAGCATTACTGCTACATCAGCTCAAACTCTTTGGTCTCTCGTCACTCAATATCTGTTGGGTGAAACGCACGAAAGACCCAGCACAAGTGAATATGGCCAATTGGTTCTTCCTATTTGCAGCTGTGGGTGGCATTTGTCTCTTGTCACTTGCTGTGCTGCTGTTCGCGAGTTTTCGCTTTGTAAGACGACAACTGGATGTCACGTATCGTGCCAAGCGTCGCAATCTGATCCAGTACTACCGCTATCTCTTCATCTTTGCAGGCCATTGGGTCGCGTGCGGTGCACTGTACTATGCTGCATACCGTCAGGAGTTTGACGGCAGGATGGCCAAACAATTTGAGCTTGCATTTGCGCTGGTCTTTGGGTCATACCCTGCTCTGCTGCTTATTGTATGGGTACTGAACACTGAGTTATACCAGAATTTCTCCAGCGAGAACAACCTCTCCAGATCAGAGCGCGGTGCTAGCGACTTGACGAATACGGAGCATTTTAGTGCTGCTCTGCGAAAAGACCTAATGCGGTACACGACTGCAGGGATTCGTTGCAGCATCAGCGAGTCCCCTATAGATAGCTTACGCTCCCCGTTACTTAGTCTGACACGAGACCGTTTTGGATCATTAGATCGCACTGCTGCACTGTCTTTTTTGCAAATGGAAGAGGGCGGATCGGCCGGTTTGTATCACGAGAAGAAGCGGTTGGCAACCACAGTGTACAACGGCGAGTATCGGTACTACGAGAAGTTAGGTTTCACCGACTATGCGCCGAAAGTGTTCCAGAACATTCGGGAGATCTGTGGCATCGACAACGAAATGTACGAGCAGTCATTTGCAGACACGCTGCTGGAGCGCGCATCGGAGGGCAAGTCAGGGATGTTGTTTTACTTTACGAGTGACCGCAAGTACCTGGTGAAGACTATGACGAAGAAAGAGCACTCCTTTCTACTAGAGGTGCTTCCACTGTACCACCAGTATATTTTGAAGCAGCCGAACTCGCTCTTGTGCCGGTTTCTTGGCTGCCATTCGATGCAACTACCTGTTGGATGGAACAAAATGTTTTTTGTTGTAATGAAGAACATATTTCCGGACGGGCCGGTTGACGAACGCTACGACCTAAAGGGAATATTTCACCAATCCAACTTCAGGTACCAGGAAGGTGTCCCAACACCGGTGTCTAGTGACTGGAGCCGGAGTGGCAGGGAAGAAGAAAGAGTTGCGCACACGTTGGAAGAAGACGCTACAGAGTTGAGCGAGAGCCATAGTGTGGAGAGTGACTTGGAACATTTTACAGAGAAGCAGCCGCTGCTGCGCCGTGGCAGCTCGCGTCCTTTGCTCCGCTATGATAACGATTTTGTAACTCGCCGAGCTTCACTTCGTGTGAATCCTACAACCCGTGCGAACTTGCTTGCACAAGTAACTAGCGATTGTGGATTTCTTCAAGAGCTAGGAATCATGGACTACAGTTGTCTCCTCGGCATTCGAAACTACAACTATCACATTGAACCCGAGATTATGGATAATCTTGCACATAATGCCGTTGTTTCGGCCGATCAGTCTACCGTTTACTACCTGGGATTCGTGGATATATTGCAACATTACAATATTGGATGGAAAATGCAGCATTGCTTGCTGGCTACGGTAGTGGACAAGCGACGAATCACGGCGCTTCCTCCTGCTGAGTATGCACTGCGATTTTTAAATTTCATCCACGAGTATCTGCTGCGAGACCTAGAAGGATCACAAGTTCGTTCATACGGGAGCATAGGACACTCGCCCTCCAATTTTTTTATTCGCTAGGAGCGATTACAAGTATGTGGTGTGCAGCATCTCATCGTCAATAGTCGTGAAGAGAACCAAGTAGATAGGTAGGCACATACAAGTTGCATCAATCAAGAACGTGGCTGAATGCAGCGACAACTTGGACGTAGAGGTACAAAGTACGCGTATGACCGGTGCACGGATCTCCGCTACCACTGTGCCTCCAGGCTGCTTGGCCTATTGACATAAAATTCATGTCCAGCTACCTGCATTGGCGAGCAATTACGCGAAACCAATGGCACATCGTGTGCAACGTTAGGTAAGGACCTTGTATGTGCTCACATTCCAGCTTTTTGTTAAGAAGCACGTACCGAAGATGGTGAGAGAGAACGCCGCCTTCTCAGTAGGGTACGATGGTATCTCCACGACAACTTACAGTGACGATTGTTCGAGTGCGGAGCAATTGTGACAATGTGGCAGTAGCATTTTCGGGACATGTAGCGATGGTCTGCAGATCTGACAAGATACTCTACAACCAATTTCTGTCTACCGAGGAGTTCTTTTGTCATCTTGCTTGAGCAAATATAAGACACGTGAGTAACATGCGCGTCCTCTACAATGAGCTGACCGGCACGAACAACGCAGCAGAGGACGAAGGCCCTGACTTGCTTCATGTATCTGACGAAACACTTGAGAATTTGCTCCGGCGCTTCCGTATCTGCACATGTGATCCGTGTAACCATGCAACTATAGAAACGCTGACTAATTACTATACCTGCGGCTCATTGAGCAGAAAAGTAGTGCTCACTAACTTGTAATCGACGAAGCATCAAAAGAGCGGTGGCCTGCAAAATCACGGTGTCCATTTTTCAAACTTTCGTACAAAGCGTGGTAGTCTAGAATCATTCTTGTCCGAAATTCAATATCATCGATAACTTCGCATGTCTGATGGGGAAGTGGCCAACAAAATGGTAGCAAGTGGCGACAACGTATTATCTATCTTTGATAGCAAGAGATTAGGCTTTGTCGAAACCCCACTGTTCAGCGCGCAGCTGCTATCTCTCGATACTGCCACTGGCACGACCTGCTATAGCAGCTCGGAGATGAAGACGATTGATATAATGACACCAATCTCCAGGTACAAGCTGTCACGTAAAGGACACTTTTATCTTCCTCCATCCATGACGTTCTCATTCGCAATAACAGTTGCATTCTGCAGAAGACGCCTATTGTACGTGTTGGTAAATTACAATTGGACCGTCGCATTAGATCAGTACATCCCTGATGCCACGTACTATCAAGACGCTGTCGACTTGCAACAACGCGAAACAGGAAAAAGAAACAGTCCCGCGATAAAGCTAGAGCGAAAATCACGCATAGATCGAGGAGCAGATACCGATTAGAGGTGTTCATATTTCTTTCTTGGTCCAGTCACCAAACATGTGCTGATAGTCCTCTATTTGGCGCTAAACAACGTCGACAGAACAGAAGCTCGCAGTCAGTAGATCACCTACCGACCAAAAGCGCATCCTAAAGCATAAGAATCCTACTTTAAGTTGGTTGTTTTCCTCCAAAAGACGAAGGTATGTTTTTGCCTGGTTATCTGTCTGACGCTTGAGAGCTCTAGTCAGCAGACAAACAAAGGTCAGGGACAGCTTAGTATGGAAAAGAGCAAAAAAACAAGAGCGTAACCCACTCAAGCTCTTTATCTCTTTGTTGAGCCTCACCCACGGCCCCTCGAAGACAGATTTCAAGTCCACGGGCGTAGGCGTCTGCTGCTTTTTTGTATGAAGCCAAGCCATACAAAGCCTTCCCCTTCCTTGAGTAAGTCTTTGCCCAGTCTGGATCCAGTGTAATGGCTTTAGCAGCATCTTCTTTTGCCTGCTGAAATTGTCCCAATGCACAATACGCAGCTGATCGATTGCTATAAAGAGTGGCAGTGGGGTTTTCATTGATACCCAACGAATATTCACGAATGGCCGCTTCATAATCTCTCAACTTAAAAAATTCGTTACCGCAATTCTTATGTCGTGAATCGTCTTCTCGAGATGGTGCACTACGGCCCTGAGGAGTTGATGAAGACAATTGTACGCTTACGGCCGGTGTAGCTGAAGATGACCCAAATAACCAGTCCATGGCCTTACTGATACTTTAGCTAAAACTCAAGGACGACATGACACTGTTTTCAGCCAATAAAATGCCATTGTTGTAGGATATAGGATGACTTAGGACAGCTCTAATTGTAACAAATTACATAACATTGGAACATTACATTATGTGCCAATGTGAATATTTTCTTAGCTAATAAGATTCAATAATACTATCTCAGCTACCTATATATTCGACAATATTACCTTTCGAGATAATACTGTCGTCGTCAGAATTGGAAAATGCTCTCTGATTACTTGATATGGGCCATTATATCAATCAACGCGCTGACTAATGAAGGATGGACGCGCGCAATGATTGGTTGGTCAAGCTGATCACCATGCGCAGCGTGACATACTTGACAACAGGGGAGAACGTCTCTGTGTAGTCAATTCCATACTTTTGCTTGAACCCTTTTGCCACAAGGCGTGCCTTATATTTCTCGATCGATCCGTCAGCTTTGCGCTTGATTTTAAATACTTACTTGGTACCAATAGCGTGCTGATCTGTTGGCAGTTTGGCAGCTTGAAACACATCGCGAAGCTGCATCAAATTTAATTCGGCGCGGATCGCCTTTCGCCAATAAACTTGATCTGGTACACCAACAGCATCTTGAAAGGTCGTCGATTCACACAAGTCACTTCCTTCGACTGCATTAGCACTTGCTCGCCAAAAGGCAGGGGAAGTGGAGTCGCTTCTCTCTTCATCCAGATCAGTTCGAGCCTTAAGTCGTAGCTTTACTCGATGCGCCACGGAGTCATCTGGCCCACTTGCTTCCTCCAATTCAGTCTTCCGACAGGCTTGATCTTCATCGGAGGGTCGACTTTTGCGCTTTCCTGTTTGCCTAAATTCAGTTTGACGACAATTATTACTGATATTCAGGGCATCAAAATCCAGCGTAGTGTCTTCAGCGATTTTTTCTGGGAGCATCGGCAAGAATCCAAAATTCAATTTATCAAATGTGACGTCGCGAGAAACCACCACTTTCCCCGCCTCGATGTCATAGATTCAATATGCCTTTGACACTTCTTCGTATCCCATGAACAGTCCTTGACTAGCCTTGGTGTAACGGGCTAAGGACCCGTTACCGTCTTTCACTAAAAGGGGGTTGAGGAAGCGCTCTTAATTATCTCGTAAATATACCTCTATTTGTTTTTGTTTTTGTTTTTAATTCGCAGTAAGTGCGAATATGTTCCCTAGCTCATGGGAACCACTCAATATGGAAGTCAATTTATTATTGGCTAATTATTGGGTCTGGCACCCCAATAATAAACCAATAATAAAATGACGCGCAGTATCCGCTAATCGGATACTGCCCTATGCCTACTTATGTAATTATGTATTAATCCTATAACTACTTTTGTAAATAGGTTGGCCCATTACATCACCCCCCCCCCCTCTTTAAGTTGCGCTTACCTTAACGTTAGCGCGAAACGCAGAAATTTTCTTCTCGACCAACGGCGTAACTCCGAACCTGCTCAGTTAGACTTAACTAAGCAGCATGGACCCTAGGCGTCCACGAAACAATGTCTCTGACAACCAGGTCTGGGAACACCAAGCGACAATCCGTAGATAACAGGCGCCGCAGGTCATGGATGAGGACGAGTATCACCTTTGTTACTTCCACATTCGTGAGGGATGTCCAACGTGCAACGTGGGCAGATCGCGACCGGTCCGGCACGAATGGGACGACTTGGTGTGTGCGCGAGGCATGCCCGATCATATTCGTCCATGGATTGCCCGTTATGAGAGAACCCTTTCGGATCTCCAGGTGTCCGAGCTACGGCGAGTGAGAGCGCGACCTTACGATCGCCGAGGGCATTCACGTAGCCGAAGTCGTCAACCGTATCATCCATATGCTCCCGAGCCTCGTAATAGGTCTCGGTCTCGGAGTCGCTCGGGAGGTCGTCGTGGTTTCGTTGCTCGCGAGCATTACGGCTCGCGAGATCGGGGATGGAGCCGGCAGCGTCGGTCGCGATCATCGTCTTTCTACGGGACTCGTAGTCCTCGACCACGTCCGGGACATCTTGGGACAGCGTACTCGATGGCTCCCATGTATCGTCCGCCGGGGAATATACCAACCAGCGAACCCTGTAATGTTTCTCGACATGCTTCTTCATGGGCGCCGAGTTATTACTCGGCGCCTGGGACTTGTGATCCTCGTGATCGACAATTCGGTCGACAATCCAGCGTCGCGCACCCGAGGCATCAATTAAGGGAGGAGGAGCATCACGACGGAAGACCTCTGGCGATGAGCGCCGATTCTCGTAATTGGGCGCCTGTAAAGTCGAATGATGAGCTGCGCCTACTCCGCGCTGAAGCCGAGGAGTCGAAGAATGCCCTACTTGATGCTCGCGAGATGGCTGAGAGAGCTCAAGATCGTGCGGATGCTGCGACTGAGGCTGCTGAGCGGACTCGACGTGAGCAGCTGGTACTGGTTGAGCGCCTACGTCAACTTGAGACGACTGCGTTCGGGGAACCCCAGCAGATCGAGTCTACACGCGTTCAGGTAGGACTTGGTCCCAGTCGTCGTCAACGTCGTCGTCAAGGATGTCGAATTTCGAGCCGGCACAGAAGAGCGGGGAAGATTCGAAGGGAGATCCGCCGGCAGGTAAGCCTTGAGGCGCCCGACGTAGAACGTCGGGTGCAAACGCATAGATGTAGGTATGTCTAGCGTGTAAGCGTCACCATGCACCTTAACAACCCGAAATGGGCCAATATATTTGTGCGCTAACTCCCAAATTCGTCACTGAGGTGTTCGGTAATTTACTTTTTGATAACAATACTTTGTCACCTTCTTGAAATGTCAACATATTCTTTCGACCTCTTCTGTCTGCATTCTCCTTTTGCTTATCGACTGCCTCTTGTAATGCATCACGCACAAAACGCGTGATTCCTTGTCGTAATAGTAGGAATTCGGTTACTGCAGCCGAACTTACAGGCGACGTATTCTCTTTAGGGCAAAATTAGCAACGGGAGACGCGATGGAATGCATCGCGTCAGGAGTCGATATACCGTTGGCCACAAAATTACCAGCATTAGGTGCATCGACAGCAACCTCATTCGCATCGTAATCAATCATCAATAGTTTCGGCGCAATTCCATCCGTAGATACTCCCTCACCAAGCTTGGAGACAGGGTGTTCTGAAGCTGAGAGAGCAAGCAGCGCCGGAACGCGAGGATGACTCGCGTCGTTAACGAAAAAGGGCGTCAACCCGGTTGACGCATGGACAGCATTGTTGATTGCAAACTCGGCAAGTGGAAGAAATGAACTCCATGACGAGAACGATGTTGCATAACTTCGCAAGACATCTTCGAGCACTCTGTTCACGCGCTCCGTTTGCCCATCCGTCTCTGGTAGGGCCGCCGTAGACATAAGCAACCGCGTGCCTAATAGCTGGAATAATTTGGCCCAGAAAGCCGAAGTGAAACGCGGGTCACGGTCCGAAACAATATATTCTGGCAAGCCGTGATGCCTAAAGATAAGATCAATGAAGATCTTCGCTGTCGTCTCCGTTGTATTGTGGTGAAGTGCTAATTTTGTGATGTGGAGGTCCCAGACTCCAGTTGGATTTGGAGTATAGGCCGTGGGTCAGGGACAGGGGACCAGAGAGACAGGGGCCTCGAAGGGGAGCGACCGTTGGTGGAGGACAATCCGCAGAGACCGCCGAAGAAAAATCAGTATCAGGGTACCGGTTAACCGGTACCAAATGGGGTTGATCATGGCCGCTCATTGATCGACCTGGCCCCTCGTTGGTAGACCCGGGTCCCTCATAGGTCGACCTGGGTCCCTCGTTGGTCGACCTGGGTCCCTCATCGGTCGACCAGGTCCCTCATTGGTCGACCCGGTCCCTCATTGGTCGACCCGGTCCCTCGTTGGTAGACCTGGGTCGACCCAGTCCCTCATTGGTCGACCTCGGCCCCTCGTCGGTCGACCCGGTCCCTCGTTGGTAGACCTGGGTCCCTCATCAGTCGACCCCGGCCCCTCGGGGCTCAGCCACTCCGGACCAGTTAATACAAGGATAAGACTAGTCGATGCAAGGAATCAGAGCTTCAGGCAAGGATAGAGTAAAGGAGTTAAAAGGATAGGACTATATTAAATACTACTCAATTTGCGATCTACGTGGCACGACTTCGTCACCCAAGAAGGACTTGTTCTAAGTTACTCACTGTTCCGGGAAGGGATATATATTGGCCCCCCGTCGAAGACAGTTGCGTAGCGAAGTTCAAGGGCGAATAGAGCTCCAGGATATATTTGGCCTGTGAGCTCGTTCGAGTAGCAACACCCCCCAAGACCCGCTATCGGAAGCGGTCTCCCTCACCTCAAGGTCCGGGAGCAACGTAAAGGTCAGGTGGTTAATACCCCTGAAACAGAAGGAAAAGGCCAGGGACGACAAGCGCCCCTGAAGAATTTGGCTCTAAGCTCACTCTCGACAAGGTCGATCGAGTGGCCACCTACCGGCCCACCGAGTGAAGCATCTCCACTCGAGGCCCCCCAGGTCTACCTCCCTCAAGGCAGACATCTACATCGTCACCAAGTCCTCCGAAGAGTGCAACCCCCAGCCGACGGGTACACAAGGTGAGAGAAGGTTCATACGCGGCATCGGGGTACCCCCTCCGACAGTCGGCAGTCCGGCACAGTGAGTGGTTTGGGGTCTCATCATACAATTTTGAGAACGCACTCCACCACAATGGTGCGCGTGCCCGGATCTTCGGAAGACGCGGGATTTCACCGCGAGTCCCAAGACGATAAAGATGTTCAAGTCAAGAAGGAGCACAAGACCGAAGAGTCACTGGAAGACCGATCGCCAGTGACTCAAGAAGAAACAAACAAAGGATCGAAGGACCGACCGGGCCTTGGGAGGGGCCCGGTCAACATGGTCGAGGTTGAATTTATTGAAGAAAAACCTAAATACCCTCCCTATGTCCTCGTTGAGGACACCTTGGGTCATGACGCCTATCATGATCCAGAGGACCATCAGCCGACGGTGAAAACCGAGAGGCTAAGGTCCCCAAAAAAACAACAAAACAAGATCGCGCAATCCAAGCCGACGAAGTTCCGGATGAAGGCACCCGGAAACACCAAGTCGATAGGCCCCGAGAAGGCAGGACTGGCGTCATGGACAGACGCTGATGTCACGAGGGCCTACCACCAACGCAAGCTGAACGCGTTCCTGGAGAGCGACCCCGTCGCGAAGATCCTGGAGATCCGGCAGTTGGGTCAACTCACTGGGCCGGTGTCGACCCTGCCACGGCTGCAATCCGTCACGGACGCGATCACAGCGCTGGTCACCCTGCTTCGTGAAGCGAACATGGTCGCTGGTCGGTTCGACCCGGACGACCTGCTGTCCCTGGGATTCGACAGAATCACAAAAACGTTAGAACATATGCACAAGCGTCTGTCGATCCTGGTGGGTACCACACCAGCAACGGAACACCCACCTCTGGGGACACCTACACACATGCGGTCCAACGACAGCCAGATGACGCTTCAAGACATCACGGTGGGTCCCCACATGTACGGAGCCGCCGGCCACCCAGGGGCGAATCAAGACCCATCTCAACACCGGATGCCAAGCGGCCAGAGGGAAGCAGCACCGTGGTCCCCAGGATCGTCCTCAACTGGGTCGGTCACTAGGATGCCCCTAGGCCCTACTGGAGCGGCGCTGCTCCAGGCCCGAGCGTGCAGCGCGGAGCAGGAGCCAAGTGGTCTTGAAACGGCGACGCGTGGCAAGAATGAAAATCATTCCGATTTTCAGCCAATGGGAAATCAGCAAGGGAAAAAGTTGGAATTTGCTCTACCCCGTGACGAAGATGCTGGGGGGGAAGGACCTACCTACCCGTTAGGCGATCTGCAGACCCTCTTCGACGCGGCGATGGCAAGATTTTTGAGTGAACGCCAAGTACCGCGGGCACACCCTAACGGGAGTGTAGCAGGAGGAAGACCAGAGGCGCAAAGGACGACCGCTCACCATGACCAGCATCCAGGCATACAAATGCCAAGAGGCCACACGATGACCGACGTCGATATGGAATCCGTCGGTTCCTGTGAGTTCGACCCTGACAACATGGATTTGAGGGGACCTCAGTCGATGATGGCGAACGCAGCGCTGGGACAGATGCCAAATATGGTCCCTCGCATCAAACTATCGGCGACCTCGGACCTTAAAGAATTTCATGGAAGAGACCAAGACGAAGACAGAGCGCGCAGCTGGGTATCAACGGTCAAGACAGCATTCATAAGAGACCAAGCACCAGATGATGAACGATGTGTCTCGTTTTTGGAGGATTTCTGACTGGACCGGCACAGAATTGGTACCGTCAACTGGGTCGCTCAGTCCGAGGAAACTGGAAGGACTTAATCCAAGAGTTCATGATTCGGTTCTGTGGCACGGGGGTACCGGTCGCCCGCCAGTACTACCATGCGAAGAAAAGGTCGGAAGAGACCCCACTGGATTATCTGTACCGCCTGAATGTGCTTGGACTCAGGGCGAAGATGAAGATTAAGGATGGGTCGCCCAAGATTCAGAAGGATCATGTCGATCACTACATTTTGACGGTGGACGACCCGGAGCTAGCAGACAAGTTGACTATGTTGCGTCTGGCGGACGTGGAAGAATTGGAGGAAGTATTGACAGCATGTCAGCGGACGAAGGCAAGACGAGGCAAGATGCTGTTTGGATCAAACAAGTTTCGTCAGAAGGCACCAACACTACCCGAGAGGCCGAGAGATATGAATCGCCGCTCCATACATGCAGTACGGACGCCCCTGGAAGACTCGAGCTCTGAAGATTCCAGCCCAGACTCTTCGGAGAATGAGGGAGATCTAAGACGAGTCTACCTTATGGAGAAAGAAGCGGGGAGGGACCCAAGTGTGAGGTTCTCAAAGAATCTACCGACTAGAGAGGCCGACCAACATCGCCAGGCAGTAGACCAGCGACCCGGCCCATCATCAGCGACCCCTAACACGAGATGTGCATATTGCGGGTCCAAGAAACATGGAGATCTGAATTGCTGGAAAAGATTGACCTGCGACCGCTGTGGAAGGAAGGGTCACCCATCAGATCGCTGCCTGTTTGTATGCCGGGGTTGTGGAGAGATTCACGAGATTGGGAAGTGCCAGATGGAGGAGTTCTACAATTTGTTCCGTCAATAGTATAACCCGACCAAGCATGCAGAGATGTTCCCGGAGAAACTCGAGAAGATGGCAAATTAGGACGCTCGCCAGGTTGGAATCTGGTACGAGCCGAGCGTTCTAATTGCTGCATCTTTGCATATGTGGAGAAACAGCCCAAGGAGGAGACGGGTATTCCAGTTAAGATTGGAAATATATCGAAGATTGGAAATTACCCTGTGGTCCATGTTGCTTCTTTGAATGAACCTAATAATTTTGTTCGAGAAAGTTCAGTAATGGAGTTGGACTTATTGCCAGGCGAGTCTAGGGGGTACTGGAAATACCACGCCCCTACTAAATGGTTCAGGCAAGCGAAAGCCTCTGGAAAGGTCAACAACGACCATGCAAATTTGTTGTTCGATACTGTTGCCGAGATATCCATTCTGGATATCGCCTTTGCTCGTAAGGTAGGCTGCCAAATTGATGAAAGTGAACGACAAGAATGTATTGGTATTGGGGAAGCCGTATACACCACGGAGGGACGCACTCGCATCAAGGTCACTCTGAATGGGAACTTGGTGTACATCTTTAAGGTGTGGGTAGGCCCTATGGTAGGCCAAGATGCAATTTTGGTGATGGACTTCATGGTCCCAGCCGGTATCCGGTTAGACTTGGCCGACGGAACTCTTTGCCTCCCCGATGAGGTCAGGGTACAGTTGACTGGGCGAAGGACAATGTATAATACTCGAGTATCGGATGTGAAATTGGGTCGGTATGTACAGATATCCGTTGGAGGATGTACGGAAGTGCCTCTCAAAAGGTCGACCTCAGAACAGTGGAAATTGTGGGTCACGAGAGGCGAACGATGGGTGACCACCATGATACAAGGGATAGGACGTCGACCGATTTTGAAGATAACCAATGTCAGCCCTCGCCCCTTAACATTGCATGAAGATACCAAGGTAGGTATGTGGTTGACTAGGGAGCAAGTTCCGAGAACGCCAGGGTTTGTCTCGGTAGGCTCTCGAAGATATGCGGAATGGCTAAATCTGGCTTATGAATCTACCACCGACCAAGTCGACCATCAGGTCGACCCAACGGAAGAGGAAGAGGGGCCACTAGTGGAGAGACCAGAGTATAAGACTTCGTCACACATCTTACAGCGACCGCAGGCCCCAACCCCAGTGATGAATATAACGCACCAACCGGTACCCGACAGTGAAGAACAACCGTGCGAAGAGAGGGTGAATTGGCAGGAGGGGACCGCCCAAAAGCGGAGTGTATTTGAAGAGGACCTACATGCAGTGACCACCACCAATGAGAAGGAAGCCAAACTGGTAGACTTGTTACAGGCAGATGACCAGGTGTGTTCTTTCGAGAGTGGGGAACTTTGGGCCGAGGACATAAGGCCAGGGTGGGCGGTCGTACCGGAAGTGGACCCCTCATCTGAAGGCATTGCGTTAGAAGATATACAGATTCCTGATCCAGATGGGAACACTCCCGAAGAGGTAGAGCGGTTGCGACAAATAATATGGAAGAAACGACATCTGCTGATGGGCAAAGGTAACGCCTTACCCCCGGCCGCCCGAGGAGCGATATGCGATATCGATGTGGGGAACGCAAGACCGATCGCGCAACGCGTACGAAAGGTGGCCCCTCAATTCAGAGAGAAGCTAGCCGACCTGATCAAGGGACTGTTATCGGCAAAGATCATTCAGCCGTCCACCTCGCCATGGGCCAGCCCAATTGTAATTATCGTGAAGAAGAATGGGGTCGATATTCGATTGTGTATCGACTATCGGTTGGTGAATGATCTCACCCAGCTCATGGTATACCCGATGCCGTTGATTAACGAATTACTGGAAGACTTGGATGGAGCTTTATGGTACTGTTCTCTTGATATGGCGAGTGGTTTTTGGGTCGTCAGTATGACCGAAAGGGCGAGACTAATCTCAGCTTTCGTTACTCCACTGGGACTATTTGAATGGCTTCGGATGCCTTTTGGGCTTAAGAATGCGCCTCAGATATATCAAAGGTTGTTGGATAATGCGTTATATGGATTCTTACGGATTTCGCCAGGGGCGGCCACAGAGGAAACAGAGGATTTGTTCGCAACAGGGGAACCCGATGCAAAATCGGGCCTCTCTGTATTGGGTCGACGATCATACATTGACGATATACTTGTTCCGGCCGAATCGTGGGACGTATTATGCCAGAAAGTGGAGCGGCTGCTAGACGTGTGTGACTATTGGAATTTGTCGGTCAGTGCCGTCAAGAGTACGTGGGGATGTCGGAAGGTCGAGTATCTTGGACATCGAGTTTCCAAAGGGGGACTAGAGGCCCACCCAAAAGATCTTCAGTCTTTGGTCGACCTACCTCTACCGACAACGCTGAAGGCTATGCAATCCTTTCTAGGAAGCCTAAATTACTACAGCAGGTACATCGAAGATTATGCCGTATACGCGTCGATCCTTTATGAACTGAGAGAGGTGGATTTTCACGCTTGGAGGTGCAAATTGAAGGCTAACGAGGAAGTGGCGGCCCAGGAAGACGACGAAGAAAAATGGTCGAAGGTACAAGTAGCGTTTGCCATGCTCAAGAACAAGATTGCTACGGCGCCCATCCTACGACATTTCGACCCGGCTAGAGAGGCGGTCATCATTGTCTACGCAAGTGATTGGGCTATCTCGGCGTCGTTGGTGCAGAATTACGACGGCACGTATATGCCAGTAATGTTTACGAGCCGAACCCTCAAGTCAAACGAGGTGAACTACAGCACAGTGGAAAAGGAAGTGCTGGCGTTGTTACGAATATTGGAAACTTGCTTCACGATGTTGGTCACCCGACCCCTCAAGGTTCTGACGAGGCATTTAACTAGCCTGGCTAGTGAAGTCTTCGGGGTTGCAAGGTCGCTTAGGAAACTGGGCCGCTCTGTTGTCACAGTGGACTTTGGAGATTGTGAAATGCAAGAAAGGCGAGGACCAGGTACTGGGGGCGTTAGCTGCCAGCATCACGCCTCGAGAGAATGTGGACTCAATTCTGTCGTCAATTGCTCCCAAGAAGCAATCCAGGCAAGTGGTCGACCTACCGACGCCCACAGTGGAACTAAATGAAGAACTGTATGTGACGAGTTTCGATGGGTCGGCCCGGGTGAAGCAAGGAGGAGGTGCCTGCAGCGCTATTGTGTGGAGACTTCCTGCATGGACTATAGTCGCAGCTGCGTCGAAATATCTCGACAAGTCTACGGTGAATGAAGCTGAATATGAGGGCATGTTACTGGGCTTTGACCTGTTGGAGTTAATGGAGCGACGGTGTTTGATTATCTGTGGAGACTCCAATTTGGTTCTAAGACAGATGCATGGAGAATTTGAATGCAAAGCTTCAGGTCTATCCCCGTTACGGGCCAAGGCGTTGAGTAGGCTCCAGTCGTGGTCCACCCACGCAGTCTTACATGTGAAACGAGACTGGAATCAGAGCGCAGACCAGTTGGCCAGTGCGGCTTTACATCAGCAGCAAGGGGTCGAGTCGATACCGAAAGGAGAGTGGCCAGGTCTAGAAGCAATCAATCGGCTGCCAGAGGTGTTGGTCCCTAGAGACCGGGGTCCGTCGATCAGGGTATCTGCGGTGACGAGATCACGGTTCCCCGTCAAAATATCGGGAGAGGTCATGCAAGAAGATGTGGTACAACAACTCCGGATGGATAGAATCCGAGATGCGCAAGAAGAGGAGAGCTGGGTACACGAGTTGAAGGCATATTTGAAGGGCACAGTAAAGGACTCACGTGACGAAGGAAAAGAAGACATGCGCGTGCTCAAACCGCTGTACGGCTGAGCAAGCGCAAGGGGCGGCTGTGGTGAAGTGCTTTCCATAAATTGTGAAGAGCCCAGGGGCCAGTTGGATTGAAGGGACAAGGGGCCGTGGACTAGGGAGAAGGGACCACGCACCAGAAAGAAGGGACCGGAGATAAAGGGAACCTCGGAGTGAAGCGACCTTTGGCTGAGGATGTGACAGACAAACAAAGGAGAGGTCATTACCAGGGTACTGTTTATCCAGTACCGAAGAGAGTCGACCATGGCCCTCATTGGTCGACACAGTCCCTCATTGGTCGAACAGGTCCCTCAACGGTAGACCTGGACCCCTCATTGGTCGACCCGGTCCCTCATCGGTAGACCTGGATCCCTCATCGGTCGACCTGGGTCCCTCGTTGGTTGACCTGGGTCCCTCATTGGTCGACCTCACCCCCTTCTACCTGGGTCCCTCATCGGTCGACCTCGGCCCCTCGGGGTTCAGCCACTCCTGACCAGTTAACACAAGGATCAGACCAGTCGACGCAAGGAATCAGAGCTTCAGGCAAGGATAGAGTAAAGGAGTTAAAAGGATAGGACTATATTAAATACTACTCAATTTGCGATCTACTTGCATCTTTCCTTAAATCTTCCCCCTTTCCAAGATATATTTCCCCCTTAAACTTTCCCTAGCTAACCCCACGTGGCACGACTCTGTCACCCAAGAAGAACTTGCTCTAAGTTACTCACTGTTCCGGGAAGGGATATATTTTGGCCCCCCGTCGAAGACAGTTGTGTAGCGAAGTTCAAGGGCGAATAGAGCTCCAGGATATATTTGGCCTGTGAGCTCGTTCGAGTAGCAACACCACCCAAGACCCGCTATCGGAAGCGGTCTCCCTCACCTCAAGGTCCGGGAGCAAAGTAAAGGTCAGGTGGTTGATACCCCTGAAACAGAAGGAAAAGGCCAGGGACGACAAGCGCCCCTGAAGAATTTGGCTCTAAGTCCACTCTCGACAAGGTCGATCGAGTGGCCACCTACCGGCCCACCGAGTGAAGCATATCCACTCGAGGCCCCCCCAGGTCTACCTCTCTCAAGGCAGACATCTACATCGTCACCAAGTCCTCCGAAGAGTGCAACCCGCCAGCCGACGGGTACACAAGGTGAGAGAAGGTTCATACGCGGCATCGGGGTACCCCCTCCGACAGTCGAGCAGTCCGGCACAGTGAGTGGTTTGGGGTCTCATCATACAATTTTGAGAACCCACTCCACCACAATGGTGCGCGGGCCCGGATCTTCGGAAGACGCGGGAGTTCACCGCGAGTCCCAAGACGATAAAGATGTTTAAGTCAAGAAGGAGCACAAGACCGAGAAGCCACTGGAAGACCGATCGCCAGTGACTCAAGAAGAAACAAACAAAGGATCGAAGGGCCGACCGGACCTTGGGAGGGGCCCGGTCAACATGGTCAAGGTTGACATTTTTGAAGATAAACCTAAATACCCTCCCTATGTCCTCGTAGAGGACACCTTGGCATGACTCCTAACATGATCCAGAGGACCATCAGCCAACGGTGAAAACCGAGAGGCTAAGGTCCCCGAAAAAACAACAAAACAAGATCGCGCAATCCAAGCCGACCAAGTTCCCGATAAAGGCACCCAGAAAAACCAAGCGATAGGCCCCGAGAAGTCAGGACTGCCGTCATGATCGGACGTTGACGTCACGAAGGTCTACCACCAACGCAAGCTAGACGCATTCTTGGAGAGCGACCCCGTCGCAAAGAATCTCTAGTTCCAGCTGCTTGGACAGCTCACTGGCTCGGTGTTGACCCTACTCACGGCTGCAGACCGTCACAGACGCGATCACCGCACTGTCTCCCTTCTTCGAGAAGCGACCATGGTTGCAGGACTTTTCGATCCGGACGACCTGCTTTCCCTAGGATTCGACAGAATCACAACAACGTTAGAGCACATACACAAACGTCTGTCGACCCTCGTCGGTACCACGCCAGCAAAGGGACACCTACCTCTGACGACAAACACACGATCACGGCCCAGGGACAGCCAGATGACGCTTCAAGACATCGCGGTCTACCCTCAAATGTATGGAGCCGCTGTCCACCCAGGGGCGAAGCAATGTCTATCGCATCACCTGCCGATACAGCAGCAGCTCCATGGTCACCAGGATCTTCTTCGACTGGATCAGTCACTTGGAGGCTACTGGGAGGCTACTGGGACCGACAGGGGAGGCGCTGCTGAAGTTCCGAGCAAGAGGCGCGAAGCAGGAACAGCGAGCTCACGAAACGGTGACGCGTGGACGACCAACGAAAATCCAGGTTTCTGA
The DNA here is from genome assembly GCA_947646735.1 of Peronospora farinosa. Classification (NCBI taxonomy): domain Eukaryota; phylum Oomycota; class Peronosporomycetes; order Peronosporales; family Peronosporaceae; genus Peronospora; species Peronospora farinosa. Next base: position 209,817 of record CANTFK010000807.1, on the reverse strand, counting down.
TTGGTTAAATTTTCAGCCAATAAAAGCTCCTTGGATGGTTGGTCATGGTCCCTCGTCGGTCGACCCGGTCCCTCATTGGTCGACCTCGGCCCCTCATCGGTAGACCTGGGTCCCTCGTCGGTCGACCCGGTCCCTCATCGGTCGACCCGGTCCCTCATTGGTCGACCTGGGTCCCTCATTGGTCGACCCGGTCCCTCGTTGGTACCAGGTGTAACGGGCTAAGGACCCGTTACCGTCTTACACTAATAGGGCGTTGAGGAAGCGCTCTTAATTAACTCTTAAATATACCTCTATTTGTTTTTGTTTTGTTTTTAATTCGCAGTAAGTGCGAATATGTTCCCTAGCTCATGGGAACCACTCAAAATGGAAGTCAATTTATTATTGGCTAATTATTGGGTCTGGCCCCCCAATAATAAACCAATAATAAAATGACGCGCAGTATCCGCTAATCGGATACTGCCCTATGCCTACTTATGTAATTATGTATTATCCCTGTAACTACTTATGTAATAGGTTGCCTCATTACACTTGGGGTCCCACTTAAATCGTTTTTTCTTGGGAGTCAGTACATACGCACGACATTCAAAGACTCGCATGTGTTTCACGCTTGGCTGGTGTCCATTGATGATTTCAAACGGGGTTTGATCTTGGCACTTCGGCGATGGTAGACATTTCTTGATGTAAATTGCTGTCATGGCCGCTTCAGCCCAAAAGCACTTGTCTAACTTGGCATAGTGAAGCATAGTACGACCAATTGTCACGATCGTTCGGATGGCGCGTTCTGCCGTGCCGTTGGTCTGGTTCGCATACGGGACCGTAACTTGCTGCTCAATTTCTTCTTTTTCGTAAAACGTTGTAAGGGAAGTGGTCGCAAATTCACGAGCTCCATCGTGGCGAACAAACTTGACTTTCGCATTGAAATGCGTCTGAATCGCCATGATGTACTTCTTATTACACGCTTCACTGTCCGAACTAGAACGCATGGAAAACCCTTTCATGCATCCACTGCCTTCGTCAACGATAAGCAATAGGTACTTACTACCGCCTAGTGAGTGGATTTCCATGGGGCCACACGTATCAATGTGAAGCAGCTCGAATGAATCGAAGTGACGCTTATTGTGGCTGCTTGAAAATAGTCTTCGAAACATTTTTCCTTCTTGACACCCATAGCAAACACTTGATTCTCTTGATGTCGTCGGCCTTTTGGCATCCTTCATCATGCCATTTGCAACCGTTTTGCAAAGAACGTCGACCGGTGCGTGACCCATACGCGCGTGAAGATCTTCAGTTCGCTGCCGACATGCCTCATTTGCCGACCGTTGAGAAGTTCGAAGCCAATAGAGCCCATCTACAAGCTCCGCCATTGCCACCACTTGCCTGGTCCTTTTGGACGTAACGTGCATCTTGGTTCCTTCTAACATGACTTGAAACTTCTCATTCTTGTTAATTTGTGGAATTGACAGCAGATTCTTGTTCATACTTGGCACGAAGAGCGCATTTTAAATCTCTAATTCACGTTCGTCACCGTTAGGTAAGACCACATATTCAACGATGGTTCCGATACCCTTAATCACAGCCTCATTTCCATTTGCGACTGACACTTCATCTTCATCGTTCTCAGTGAGATCTCTGAATTTTGCCTTGTCATGCATATGTGGTGCGTGGTACCACTGTCAATTGCCCACGCTCCAGGCATTCCTTTACCTGTCGATAGCCCACACTCTAGTGATACAGCAAACGCCACTCGATCATGTTCATAGTTGTTATAGCCCTTCCACTGGACTTGGTTGACTCCGCGTTCACGATCATTCCCGCCGCGTCGAGCTCCTCGATTTTCCTCCGTTTGCTTAGTCCAGCACCGCTCCACCGTGTGCCCCAGTTTTCCGCAAAAGGTACACTGGCGAGACTCATATTCGGTGCTAAAAGCTTTACCTGTTTCTTCAAATTTCACCGATGCCGTCTTCTCACCTTGCCTCTTGATGTGCTCATTCGTGAGCACCTTCACAACGTCTTGCGTACGCGATTCCATACTGCTCATCTCCAAATTTAGCACTACATTCTCGTAACTTTTTGGGAGACTGCGCAACAAGCAGATCGCCACATCTTCGTCTTCCATCTTGGCCCCGATGCTGCGAAGCTTGGCACTGATGTTCATGACTTCATTGCAGTGATGCAAAATACGTTGGCGCCTTCCACCATCTCCATACTGAAGAGCTGGCGCTTTAGATAAATGCGTCCAGCCTTCTGCGATCCGCTGTAAAGTGTCTTTAACCGGGCCCATGCTACCCACGCTTCCTCGCAATTTTCGACCACGTAATGGTAGTCTGCATCCATGTGCAGCAACGTCAGGCCAGAAGCGATGTTGCTTGTCCTGACGTACTCATCGTACATATGAGGATCCGTGAAGGTTGGGGTAGTTTCCCGGTCAACCACGTGCCACGTTGACTTGGTCAGGAACACGCCATGCATGTAGCGGTTCCATGTCGCATAGTTGTCCCCATTGAACTTGTCAATGGAGATCTTGGTCGTCGAATTTTGGCCAGTGGACATGGTACTTGGGTCTCATAACCTGTTAGGAAATGAGAACTTGAGCGAAACGAAGAGAAGAGAAGCTTAGCAGTCGAAGTAAGTCTGCACTTAAGTGAAGACTGAACGACTTGAGCAGAATAGATAATAGTTGGAAGTGATTTATTTATCGTAGCTTCTTCTGTCTACTAAATGATCTACATGTAACTTACATATATATCATATCAAACGTCGCCTCATCCTATGCGTCTCTTCATCATACGCGTGATCGGATTGATTTCATCTACCCGGTTAAGATACAGAGTATTTAAACCGGTAACTTTCAATGCCCTCTCAATGCGAACACGCAAGTATGCCGAGCGCCGTTGTGAGCTCCTTGTGACGCGGTCCTAGGAGTCCCTTGGTCATGATGTCTGCTAACATCACCGCAGTTTCGCAGTACTCGAGCTTGACTTCACCCCGCTTGACTTCATCACGAATGTGGTGATACTTGATGTCAATATGCTTGGCCCGACCATGGTTCACGGAATTCTTCGTCATCTTGATGCAGGATTGGTTGTCTTCCATGTTCATTAGCTCGCATTCGGACGTATTAATCGCTGCAGCCAAAATCTCGCAGAGCAAACGATGCACCCACTTGCCTTCTTTAATGGCATGGCTCAGCGCGATGTATTAAGCCTCGCTGGCTGAAAGCGACACACTTGACTGTTTTAAACTTCTTCAGCTCACAGGGCTCCTATTTATAGGAATGCGTAGCCAGAAGTCGATTTGCGGTCAGCATGATCGCCGGCCCAATCTGCGTCAGAGTATCCACGAAAGTCCAACGTGTCGCCGGGCTTGAAGCAAAGTTCAAGTGACTTCGTTCCTTGTAGGTAGCAAAGAATTCGCTTGACCGCCATCCAGTGCTCTTCTTGTGGGTTCTCCATAAAGCGCGAAACGTAACCAACAGCAAACTCGATATACGGTCGTGTTGCGGTCATCAAATAAATAAGAGCACCCAATGATTCACGAAACGGAACATTTTATTTGGTTGTTGCTCGGCTTGGAACGAGTCGAGAGCTTAGATCTGTTGGACACATCACAGCCTTACAGCCACTCATACTAAAGCGCATAAGAATGTCATCCACGTAGCGTCGCTGGCACATTATTATACTGCCTTCATCGTTGTCCACCAGCTCGATAACCAAGACAAATGCACATTTGCCGCTGTCCGTCATCTCGAAGCGTGTCGTCAAGTCATTTTTAGTACGAGCAATTTGTTCCTTTGAGCCTCCGGTAATCAGAACATCATCCACGTACATTAGTAAAAGTACGCAATGCCCGTCAATAATTTTGATGTAGAGGCATGGATCGAAGTCAGATTTGTTAAATCCAATGGAACATACGTACTCGTCGAAAGTTTCATTCCATACACGCGAAGCCTGCTTAAGTCCATATATAGCTTTCATCAACTTCAAGCAGTTGTATTCATCATTGAGCTCCATACTTTCTGGTACCGCACAGTACACCACTTCTTTCATGACACTGTTGAGGGTTACCGGTACAATGCGAACTTAGAGCGTAGTTTTTACGTGATAGTTCTTACGTCGGTAATTACCTCAGAGATGATTAGACGCGTAGGATGATTGGACGCGTGTAAATCAGGTTGATTAGATGCACCATGTGATTGGATGCAGTCTAGGGTAGGCAGAGTTAAGACCTATGAATCAATCACTTTCGAATCCTCCTTCTGCCGAGCAAGTGTTCTCTGCTCCGCTCCTCAAGCCTCTTCGCTCCCTCCGGTCTCTTTCGGTCTTCTCGTCACACCAGTGCCATACCATCAACAGGTTATGAGCCCAAGCGCAATGTCCTCTGCCAGCCACGCATCTTCCAACGCCCTCATCGATAAGTTCGATGGGGACAACTATTCGACTTGGAGTCGATACATGCGTGGCGTGTTCCTGACAAAGTCAGTGTGGCACGCTGTCAACCGGGATAGCTCCCCGACCTTCGTGGACCCTCGGGCGCAGGACGACTACGTCAAGACCAGCAACATCGCGTTTGGAATGATGTTGCTGCACATGGGTGCGGATTACCACCACGTGGTAGACAACTGCGAGGAAGCGTGGACTGCGTGGCAACGCCTGAAGGTGCTGTACGGTGGATCCCAGAAAGCGGGAAGGATCTACCTCAAGCGGCAACTCTTCAGCATGAAGATGGATGAAGGCGCCAACGTCATGCATCATTGCAATGAGGTCCTGAACATCGCCGCCAAACTTAGCAGCATCGGTGCGAAGATGGAGGACGAGGACGTCGCAATTTGCCTGCTGCTCAGTCTCCCTAAGAGTTTTGAGAACGTTGTTCTGAACTTGGAGATGAGCAGCGCAGAGCTTCGTACCCAAGATGTGGTGAAGGTGCTCACGAATGAGCACGCCAAGCGCCAAGGGAAAGGTGACAACAACAGCGACGGTGGTCAAGACTGAAGATTCAGCCAAAGCCTTCAACACTGAACGCGAGCCATACAAGTGCACCTACTGTGGGAAGGTGGGACACACCGTGGATCGCTGTTGGACCAAGCAGAAGAATGAAAGTCGAGGAGCCCGACGCGGCGGCAATGGTCGTGGACGCGGGGCGAACAATGTCCAGTGGGGACAATATCGTGATGAATACAGCGACTACGATCAAGTAGCGTTTGCAGTTTCGTTGGAGTGTGAACTCTCAGCGAAGAAGGACGTGTCCGGAATGTGGGCCGTCGATAGTGGTGCAACACACCACATATGCCACGACAAGACCAAGTTTGCGAGACTGAACAAGCGCAATGACGGTGAAATCTTGGTGGCGGATGGCAACAAAGTGGCCATCAAGGGTGTCGGAACTATCTTTGAAAAGGTGGTTCTGCCCGACGGTGAAGAGTGCGAGATCGAGATCAAGAACGTGCTTTACGTACCAAGCATGAGCAAGAATCTGCTTTCGGTACCTCAGATCAACAAGCACGGCAAGTTTCAAGTGGTGTTCGACGGGACCAAGATGTTTGTCGCTCGCAAAGGATCGCAACAAGTGGTGGCAACAGCAGATCTTGTGGATGGCCTTTACTGGCTTCACACAGCTCATCGATCGGCCAATACGACAACAAGCGGAAACAACGGTGTCGACTTACATGCGCGGATGGGACACGCGCCAGCTGATGTGCTTCGCAAAATGGTGGCCACAAACATGATCAAGGACGTGAAGGTACCTCTCAAGTCAAGTGGATCGAGCGCATGTCGAGGATGCCAACAAGGGAAAATGGTCCAAAAACCATTCCCAAGCAACCAAGACAAGCGCAGATACGACACCTTTGAGCTACTTCACGTCGACATCTGCGGACCCATGGAGATGAACTCTCTGGGTGGTAGCAAATATCTACTGCTGATCGTGGACGAAGCCAGTGGATGCATGAAGGGCTTCTGTCTACGTATGAAGTCGGAGAGTGAGAACTACATTACACGATACATCAAGATGGTGCAAGCGCAGTTTGGCAAGAAGGTCAAGTTCGTCCGACACGACGGAGCCCGCGAGTTCGCAACCAGCTCGCTTCAAGGATTCTACGAAAACGAAGGCATTGAGCAGCAGACGACAGTGCCATATGCACACCAGACCAACGGCACGGCGGAGCGCGCCATTCGGACCATCGTCACAATTGGTCGCAGCATGCTCCACCATGCTAAGCTGGAAAAGTGTTTCTGGGCCGAAGCAGCAATGACGGCAATCTATGTCAAGAACCGTCTGCCGTCGCCTAAGGTTGTGCACAAGACTCCGTTCGAGATCGTCCACAACTCCAAGCCAAGCGTCAAGCACATGCGGGTGTTCGGTTGTCAGGTTTACATACTGACACCGAAGGAGAAGCGGCTCAAGTGGGATCCCAAGGCTCGCACTGGGATATTCTTGGGCTACGAAGAGACATCCAAAGCGTATCGCGTTTATGACATCGAGGCGGGGCAGGTGGTCATCAGTCGCGATGTCAACTTTGACGAGTCCGCCTTTGGACTTTCGCCGCCAACCACCGAAGATGCCGATGACCTTGACTTTGACTCCCTCGAGCTGGATGATGAAGCGCCGGGTCAAGTGCAGTACAAGCAAACAGGCAAGCGTAAGAATCGTCCCAACGATGAAGAAGTACCAGCTCCACCCACGCGCACAGTGCGTCAACGGCCTGGACTAGAAGAATCGAGTGCGCCAGATAACTACATGGCCCACCAAGAAGAAGAAGAAGAAACGAAGAATGCCGATGCATCGACTCCGCCGGTATTTTGGCGTGCGAGTGCGAATGCTATCGAAACAGCAGTGGACTTATCCGAGCCATCGACTTTTGAAGCTGCGGTGAGTGGTCCAGATCAATTGCATTGGCGTGAAGCCATCCAAGCGGAACTTGAGTCGATGCGACTTCGTGGAGTGTTCCGCGCAGCCAAGCTGCCTAAGGGACATCGCGCCATTGGCACGAAGTGGGTCTTCAAGATCAAGCGCAAAGCGGACGGATCAATTGACAAATACAAGGCGCGTCTCGTGGCAAAAGGTTTCAAGCAACAGTACGGGATCGACTACACGGAAACGTTCTCGCCCGTGGTCAAGTACGTGACGCTGCGCATGGTAATTGCAGTCGCCAAGTATTTCGGATGGACCATCGACCAACTTGACGTGGTGACGGCATTTCTGTACGGTGTCATGAAGGAACAAGTGTTCTGCGTCATCCCTGAAGGCGTAGAATTGGAGGGCTCCTTCGATTGTCTGGAATTGGTGAAGGCAATCTACGGACTAAAGCAAGCGTCACGCGTATGGAACGAAACTTTTGACGAGTTCGTGTGCGCTATTGGATTCCAAGCGTCAAGTCTCGACCCGTGTCTCTACATAAGGATTGTGGAAGGACAATGCGTGCTACTACTGGTGTATGTGGATGACGTGTTGATCACCGGTAGCTCATGCGAGCTAATTGCACGCACCAAGACCGACCTGAAGACACGATTCGAGATGACTGACAGCGGCAAGTGTGCATTTGTGCTTGGGATCGAGCTTTTGGATGGCGCAGATGGAAGCGTGACACTATGTCAGCGTCGGTATGTCGATGACATACTCAAGCGCTTTGGCATGGATGATTGCAAGGCAGTGGCAAGTCCAGTCGACATGAGCTCTCGACTTGTTTCAAGTGATGCAGCCACCAAGGTAGATGCTCCTTTTCGCGAAGCTGTTGGGGCGTTGATGCACCTGACCACTGCAACGCGCCCGGACATTGCGTTTGCTGTAGGCTATGTGTCGCGATTCATGGAGAATCCCCAAGAAGAACACTGGGTTGCGGTCAAGCGTATCCTACGATACCTGCAAGGCACCAAGACGCATGGGATTTGCTACAAGCCAAACAGCAAGATCGACTTCCGTGGATATTCGGATGCGGACTGGGCTGGTGATCTTGCCGACCGCAAGTCAACTTCGGGGTACACATTCATGCTACTTGGTGCGCCAGTGAGTTGGGGCAGCAAGAAACAGCCAAGTGTTTCGTTGTCCACGAGTGAAGCTGAATACATCGCACTCAGCTTGGCGATTCAAGAGGGCAAGTGGATTCATCGTCTGCTTTGTGAGATCATGATGGCTGCCAACGAGGAAGGACCGGAGCTCATGATCCATGAAGATAATCAGTCGTGTATCAAGATGACGAAGAACCCGGTCAACCATGGCCGCGCCAAGCACATTGACATCAAGTACCATCACATCCGTGATGAGGTCAAGCGCGGTGAAGTGAAACTCAAGTACTGCGAAACTGCGGTGATGTTAGCGGACATCATGACGAAGGGACTTCACGGGCCGCGCCACAAGGAGATGACGGCGGCTCTCGGGATTTGTGCGTGTTCGCATTGAGGGGGCGTGTTGAGGGTTACCGGTACAATGCGAACTTAGAGCGTAGTTTTTACGTGATAGTTCTTACGTCGGTAATTACCTCAGAGATGATTAGACGCGTAGGATGATTGGACGCGTGTAAATCAGGTTGATTAGATGCACCATGTGATTGGATGCAGTCTAGGGTAGGCAGAGTTAAGACCTATGAATCAATCACTTTCGAATCCTCCTTCTGCCGAGCAAGTGTTCTCTGCTCCGCTCCTCAAGCCTCTTCGCTCCCTCCGGTCTCTTTCGGTCTTCTCGTCACACCAGTGCCATACCATCAACAGACACCATAGAGAAAAGCCGTCACAACATCAAGCTGATCTAGTGACCATCCAAAGTACTTGGTCAAGCTGATCACCATGCGAAGCGTGACATACTTGACAACAGGGGACAACGTCTCTGTGTAGTCACTGCCATACTTTTGCTTGAACCCTTTTGCCACAAGGCGTGCCTTATATTTCTCGATCGATCCTTTAGCTTTGCACTTGATCTTAAATACCCACTTGGTACCAATAGCGTGCTGATCTGTTGGCAGTTTGGCAGCTTGAAACACATCGCGAAGCTGCATCAAATTTAATTCGGCGCGGATCGCTTTTCGCCAATAAACTTGATCTGGTACACCAACAGCATCTTGAAAGGTCGTCGATTCACACAAGTCACTTCCTTCGACTGCATTAGCACTTGCTCGCCAAAAGGCAGGGGAAGTGGAGTCGCTTCTCTCTTCATCCAGATCAGTTCGAGCCTTAAGTCGTAGCTTTACTCGATGCGCCACGGAGTCATCTGGCCCACTTGCTTCCTCCAATTCAGTCTTCCGACAGGCTTGATCTTCATCGGAGGGTCGACTTTTGCTCTTTCCTGTTTGCCTAAATTCAGTTTGACGACAATTATTACTGATATTCAGGGCATCAAAATCCAGTGTAGTGTCTTCGACGATTTTTTCTGGGAGCATCGGCAAGAATCCAAAATTCAATTTATCAAATGTGACGTCGCGAGAAACCACCACTTTTCCCGCCTCGATGTCATAGATTCAATATGCCTTTGACACTTCTTCGTATCCCATAAACAGTTTTGACGAGCCATGGGGTCCCACTTAAATCGTTTTTTCTTGGGAGTCAGTACATACGCACGACATCCAAAGACTCGCATGTGTTTCACGCTTGGCTGGTGTCCATTGATGATTTCAAACGGGGTTTGATCTTGGCACTTCGGCGATGGTAGACATTTCTTGATGTAAATTGCTGTCATGGCCGCTTCAGCCCAAAAGCACTTGTCTAATTTGGCATAGTGAAGCATAGTACGACCAATTGTCACGATCGTTCGGATGGCGCGTTCTGCCGTGCCGTTGGTCTGGTTCGCATACGGGACCGTAACTTGCTGCTCAATTTCTTCTTTTTCGTAAAACGTTGTAAGGGAAGTGGTCGCAAATTCACGAGCTCCATCGTGGCGAACAAACTTGACTTTCGCATTGAAATGCGTCTGAATCGCCATGATGTACTTCTTATTACACGCTTCACTGTCCGAACTAGAACGCATGGAAAACCCTTTCATGCATCCACTGCCTTCGTCAACGATAAGCAATAGGTACTTACTACCGCCTAGTGAGTGGATTTCCATGGGGCCACACGTATCAATGTGAAGCAGCTCGAATGAATCGAAGTGACGCTTATTGTGGCTGCTTGAAAATAGTCTTCGAAACATTTTTCCTTCTTGACACCCATAGCAAACACTTGATTCTCTTGATGTCGTCGGCCTTTTGGCATCCTTCATCATGCCATTTGCAACCGTTTTGCAAAGAACGTCGACCGGTGCGTGACCCATACGCGCGTGAAGATCTTCAGTTCGCTGCCGACATGCCTCATTTGCCGACCGTTGAGAAGTTCGAAGCCAATAGAGCCCATCTACAAGCTCCGCCATTGCCACCACTTGCCTGGTCCTTTTGGACGTAACGTGCATCGTGGTTCCTTCTAACATGACTTGAAACTTCTCATTCTTGTTAATTTGTGGAATTGACAGCAGATTCTTGTTCATACTTGGCACGAAGAGCGCATTTTAAATCTCTAATTCACGTTCGTCACCGTTAGGTAAGACCACATATTCAACGATGGTTCCGATACCCTTAATCACAGCCTCATTTCCATTTGCGACTGACACTTCATCTTCATCGTTCTCAGTGAGATCTCTGAATTTTGCCTTGTCATGCATATGTGGTGCGTGGCACTGTGGAGAAGTGCCAGATAAATGGGGGCCCTTCGTAGTTATTATACTAACTGGCGTGAAAGATCTCGGTCACTCTCTTGAATGAGTGACAGGGAGTGACCAGGGCCCCGAACTAGTCCAAGGTCCCGAGTTCGGAGAAGGTACCAGATTTCCCTGCACTACAGCCCGAAGGTCCAGTGCCGCTAGGACAGCTTAGGTTGACCCCAGGTGACCGGTTGACCCAAGGTGACAGGTAGACCCCAGGTGACTGGTGGACCCAGATGACCGGTGGACCCAGGTGACCGGTGGACCCAGGTGACCGGTGGACCCAGATGACCGGTAGACCCAAAAGACCGGTGGACCCCAGGCGACAGGTGGACCCAGGCGACCGGTGGACCCAGGTGACCGGTGGACCCAGGTGACAGGTGGACCCAGTTGACCGGTGGAATTAGGTGACCGGTGGACCCAGGTGACCGGTGGACCCAGAAGACCGGTGGACCCAGGTGAACGGTGGACCCCAAGTGACCTGTGGACCCCAGGCAACAGGTGGACGCCAAAACGACAGGTGGACCCAGGTGACCGGGACCCCAGGTGACAGGTGGACCCCAGGCGACCGGTGTACCCAGAAGACCGGTGGACCCAGGTGACCGGTGGACCCAGGTGACAGGTGGGCCCAGGTGACCGGTGGAATTAGGTGACCGGTGGACCCAGGTGACCGGTGGACCCAGGTGACCGGTGGACCCAGATGACCGGTAGACCTAAAAGACCGGTGGACCCCAGGCAACAGGTGGACGCCAAAACGACAGGTGGACCTAGGTGACCGGGACCCCAGGTGACAGGTGGACCCCAGGCGACAGGTGGACTCCAGGTGATAGGTGGACCCAGAACACCGGTGGACCCTAGAAGACCGGTGGATTCAGGTGACCGGCGGAACCCAGGTGACAGGTGGACCCCAGGCGACAGGTGGACCCTAGAGCGATAGGTGGACCCCATATGACAGGTGGGCCCCAGGTTATAGAAGATACAAGGCTTACTTAAAGTGCAGAGCCGGTACAAGGTCCATGTCCTAAATGAGCCAGTTGTTCGTCCACAAGTAGACACGTGGTGTCATCTAGAGCGAAGGGTTAGGGTTAGGCAAGAAAAGCATACAGAGAATAAGATATATAAACACACTCGAATTTGCATTGAACGTGGCAGCTTTAAGCGCCCCTTCCAAGCTTCTCCGTCACCTCACCTATTCCGGGCGGGATACCCTTTGGCCCCCCCCGACGTCCAGCAGGTGTTAGACGGCTCAAGCTACGCAAGTTGAACCTCAGGATAGTTGGCCTAAGGTGTCAAGTAAGTGTCAAGACTCTACGACCCGCTACAGGAAGCGGTTTCCCTACGGGGGAGAACACAAAGGGGTCCAAGGACCAAGAACAGTCAGCCACCAAAGGGGTACATAGTACCAGGTGCATCGCTCTCGACTAAGTCGATTGAGCCCAAGAAACCCGGTCCCAAGTGAAGTATATCCACTCGGACCACCAAGTCCAAACCCTATACAAAGACCAAGCCTTTTAGTCTTCTGCGTCAACCGAGGAGCAAGACCAGCCAAGCCGATGGGTACACAAGGTGAGAACCAAGGCCAACACGACACGGTATCGGGGTACCCCCTCCGTAAGTCTGCAGTCCGGCGCTGTGTGTGTTTGTGGATCTCCTACGTTGTTTGAGAATCCACTCCACCACAATGGTGCGCGCGCCCGGATCTTCGGGAGACGCGGGATTTCACCGTGAGTCCCACGAAGAAGAAAATACAACGGTCAAGATAGACCAAGGGATGAACAAGACACTGGAAATCGGATCGCCAGTGATCAAGAAGGAAGAAGGATCGGAGGACCTGCAGAGCCCGGGGAGGAGCTCTGCTATTGAGGTCAAGGTGGAATATGAAGAAAACCCACAAAATCCTCCCCCTTTTGTCTTCGTTGAAGAAGACAACATGGGCCATAATCAATATTATGGTCCAGGGGTCCCAAGTTTGACAGCGAAAGCTAAACAACAAGGGACCCCGAAACAAGTCTCCCGACCTACCACTCAAGAGCCAAAGGTGCCCAAGAACAAGCAAAAGAAGCAGAAGCATACCAAGTTGAAGGCACCGAGAGGCGGAGACACGACGGACGAGTCGGGAGAGAGCCAAGGCGCGGCCAGTAAGGACTGGACAGAAGAAGATTTGGAAGAAGCCTACCATCGGAATAAATTGAAGAAGTTTCTCCGAAAGGACCCGGTGATGAAGGCGCTCAAGGTCAAGCTTATGGACCAGGTCCACGGTCCGATAACAGCTCTTCCCACCACGACCACAGACCTGGAGGTCCTCAAGGCCGTAATGAATCTGTTACATGAAGCTGGGATGGATGCTGGGAACTTTACCGCTGAGACCCTCTTCGATTTCGGGTTCGAGACCTTGAAGAAGACCTTAGTGACCCTGCATGGTCACCTCAAGACGTTAGTGGGGGAGTTCCCCCCAAAGGAAGCACCCCGTCAAGATGGAGGAGTAGTGGATCCTGGTGTGGGCTCTCCTGTTGCGTCACTCGGTGAATCGTCACCAAGGTCTCAATACGAATCAGCCACCTCATCTATGATGTCGGCCCCGATGGATACGATGTATCGAATGCAACTGGGTCCAGCTGGTGCAGCGTTGTTAAAAGCAAGAATTCGCGAAGCTGGCCATGTGGACACAGCAACCCCATGGTTCCAGCGCCAAGCACAGGAGGAGACGGAAGCCCGGTGCAAAGTGAAGCCAAGGTTGATGGGGACAAAAACAGACCAGGAAACAAAGGCTGAGTCAGTTTCCCCTAGCGCGCTCCAGTCGTACTTTGATAAGGCGATGACCAAGTTCCTTGAAGAGCAAGGCTCCACAAAAGTTGCAGTGGACAGGGGACACACCACGAAGGGTCAAGGACCAGTTCACCCCCGGTCTTCCCAGCGAATTGAGCGCCTAGGACCACTAGGCGATATTCCTGATGTGGACATGGAGTCTGTGGGGTCAACCCATGATGAAAACGACCCAGATGACTTGGTGTTCCCGATGACCTCAGCGCGAGCGACTGTGGCCGCGGCTACGGCAGGAGGACCCCCTACTGTTGTTCCACACATTAGGGTATCGGCCTCGTCGGATCTGAAGGAATTTAGCGGGAGGGACCACGATGAAGATCGTGCCAGAAGCTGGAGCACTAAGGTAAAGACGGCTTTCCTCCGAGACCAGGCACCAGACAGCGAGAAGTGTCTCATTTTTGGGTCCCTGCTCACGGGTCCAGCTCAGAATTGGTATTGACAGCTAGGTCGAACGGTACGCGTTGATTGGAAACTGCTTCTGCGAGAGTTCCAAGCACAATTTTGCGGCTTGGGGGTGTCGGTGGCCCGTCAATATTATCACGCCAGAAAGAGAACCGATGAGTCACCCTTGGAATATCTGTACCGTTTGAACGTGGCAGGGCTCAGGGCCAAGCTAGATATTAAGGGTGGACCCCCCAGTGTAAAGCGTGAACACGTGGATCATTACGTGGAAACCTTGGATGATCAAGAATTAGCGGACCAGCTTACATTGCTCAGACTTTCTGATGCAGATGATCTGGAGGAAGTCCTGCTGGCTCGTCAGAGAGCGAAGACGTGTCAAGGAAGGGTCTTGTTCGCTTCCAGCAAGTTTCGCCAGAAGGTCCCAACCACCCCAGACCACACCAAGAGTCAGCTGAGAAGACCCGTCCAAGTTATCCGAGCCACTTCTGAAAGTGAAAATGACCAAGGGTCCAGCTCCAGTGGGTCTGAGGGAGAAGGTGACCTCAGAAGAATTTATGCGGCGGCGAGTAAGACTTACACTGGCAGGGCGAGGAACGCAGATGACCTCCGGGATCATCGGGACCCAGAGCCAGACCGAGGTAGACGCATGGCAGAGGGACCTGGACAAAAGGTGGTTCCAGGGACACCCGCGACAAAGTGTACCCATTGTGGATCTAGGAAGCATGGGGATCTGGACTGTTGAAAGCGACTCGTTTGCGAGTGCTGTGGAAAGAAGGGTCACCCAGCCGACCACTGCCTGTTTGTGTGTCGCGGTTGTGACAAGGTTCATGACGTCGGCAAGTGCCCGATGGAAGAGTTCTACAATCTGATTCGCCAGTGGTACAACCCGACCAAGCACGCAGGGCAGCTGCCCGAGGCGGCGGAGAAGATGTTAAATTAGAACGCTCGCCAGGTTTGAATCTGGTACGAGCCGGGCGTTCTAATTGTTGCATTTATGCATTTGTGGAGAAACACCCCGTGGAGAAGGTCAATAAGTTGGATGAATTGATTGGAAATACATCGGGCTTTTGCATTAATTCTGTTGCTGCTGTGGCCAATGCATGTATACCTCACGTTTATTCCCGAGGGGAGACTATGATGACATTGGATTTATTGCCGGGAGAGTCAAGAGGATACTGGAAACACCATGCCCCAGGAAAGTGGTTTAAGCAAGCCAAGGCCTCGGGGAAAGTTAACAATATTCGTGCGAATCTACTGCTTGATTCTGGTGCCGAGGTATATATTTTGGATATCGCCTTTGCTCGTAAGGCAGGCTGCCAGATAAACACAAGCGGAAAAGAAGAGTGCGTGGGCATTGGAGAAGCAGTTTACACCACGGAAGGGCGAACGAAGATCAAGATAACACTGAATGGTGTATTAGTATACTTCTTCAATGTGTGGGTCGGGTCCATGGCCGGCCAGGATGTGCTACTAGGAATGGACTTTATGGTGCCAGCTGGAATTCGTTTGGACATGGCGGATGGAACTATTTGCTTGCCAGACGAAGTTCGAATCCAGCTGACAGGTCGCAAGACCTTGTATAGTGTCCATATTTCTGAGGTAAAATTGGGCCAGTACGTGAATTTACCGGCAACAAAATATGTCGAGGTTCCGCTGAAGAGGTTTACGTCGGACCAGTGGAAATTATGGATGACCCGTGAATACAGATGGGTGACTACAATGATCCAAGGACATGGACATCGCCAATTCTTGAGGGTCACCAATGTGAGTGACAAGGACCTGATCCTACACGAGGATACCAAGCTGGGCATTTGGCTGGCTAAGGACCGGGTTCCCCGGGCCCAGGATTCGTGTCAGTTGGTTCTAGGAGGTATGCTAAATGGAAAAATTTAGCCTACCAAGCAACCACCGACGAGGAGGATGCAGAGATCACCCAAGAAGAAGAATACCAAGGTCCGATGGTCGAGAAACCTCAGTACGCGACTCCACAGAAAATGTTGCTACGGACGGGGACCCAAGTGCAAGTGGTTAACGTGGTGCGCGAGTCTGTTATGGGCCTGAGTCATTACCATCAGATCAGGAGTCTGGAGGGGAGGCCCTCGATGGAGGTCAACCAGCTGGAGCTAGCGTGGGCACGGAAGTCTCATCTAGGGATAGGACCGATATGGAGAGGGTCCACCTAGAGGGGGTTCCACCGGTTATCAAGGCTGAAGCAGATAATTCCGATGACCAAGTCTGTGTTCACGAGAGTGGAGACTTATGTGCCGAGGATATTGACAAAAAAATGGTCTGTTATCCCTGAGATCATCCCATCCACGAACGAAGTTATGTTGGAAGACATCCAGATTCCAGACCCCGGTGATACCCCAAAGGAGGAGGTAGACCGCCTCCGCCAGATTATATGGAGAAAACGACATTTGCTGATGGGAAAAGGTAACGCATTACCCCCGGCGGCTGGAGGAGCAGTGTGCGGCATTGATGTTGGGAACGCACGGTCAATAGCCCAACGGGTACGGAAGGTGGTCCCTCAATTTAGGGAGAAGCTGGCAGACCTGATAAAAGGCCTCTTGTCATCCAAGATAATCCAGCATTCCACCTCCCCATGGGCCAGTCCAATTGTAGTTATTGTCAAGAAGAATGGGGTGGATATAAGGCTGTGCATTGACTACCGGATGGTGAATGATTTAACGCGGCTTATGGTGTATCCTATGCCTCTCATGAATGAGTTTCTGGAAGACCTAGATAAGGTATTGTGGTACTGTTCACTGGATATGGCTAGCGGTTTTTGGGTGGTCAGTATGACCGAACGAGCCCATTTAATCTCGGCGTTTGTAACCTCGCTCGAATTGTTTGAGTGGAGAAGAATGCCGTTTGGAGTGAAGGATGCACCACAGATCTATCAGAGACTGTTGGGAAACGCTCTATATGGATTTCTAACGATTTACTCGAAGCCCAACGCTGAGATACAGGTTGACCTGTTCGAAATAGGTCAACCTGAAGCGGACCACGAGGAGTCCATACTAGGACGCCGGTCTTATATCGATGATATTTTGTTAACCTCTGGATCATGGGATGACTTATGCGTGAAAGTGGAACGACTTTTGGAGGTCTGTGATAAGTGGAATTTAATGATCAGCGCGGTCAAAAGTTCATGGGGATGCAAAAAAGTTGATTATCTTGGGCATCGAGTATCCGCGGAGGGGTTGGAGGCCCACCCTAAGGATCTTCAGTCATTGGTGGACTTACCGCTTCCCACCACCCTAGAAGCCATACAGTCGTTTCTTGGAAGTCTCAATTATTATAGCCGGTTTCTAGAAGACTACGCGATTTATGCCTCCATATTGTACGAGCTAAGAGAAGTGGATTATCACGTGTTACGACGCCGGATAAGTAAGACTGAGGACACCCAGAGAAGTGACCAGGAGGAAGACCGATGGACTCGGGTGCAGGTGGCCTTTGTGATATTGAAGGATAAGATCGCCACTGCCCCAATCCTCCGCCATTTTGATCCAGACCGAGAACCTGTCATTATCGTCTATGCCAGTGAGTGGGCCATCTCGGCATCCCTGGTGCAGGAATGTATATGCCGGTAACTTTCACTAGTCGGACTTTGAAGCCAAACGAGATCAACTATGGGCTGGTGGACAAGGAAGTGCTGGCGCTATTGCGAATACTAGACCTTTGTTACACGTCGCTGGTCACCCGACCTATCAAGGTCTTGACCCGACACTCAACACTGGCGTGGATAGTCCGGTCACCGGGTCTACAAGGTCGCCTTGGAAACTGGGCTGCACTCCTGTCTCAATGGACGCTAGAAGTGGTTAAGTGCAAGAAGGGCGAGGATGAAATACTGGGAACATTAGCGGCAAGCATTACGCCTCGCGAAAATGTGGACTCTATTCTATCTTCAATAGCTCCCAAGAAACACCCGCGCCAAGCTATCACGGTGGTTCCTCCTACAGTCGAACCCGAGGAAGTCTTGTACGTGGTCAGTTTCGATGGGTCTGCACGAGTTAAACGTGGGGGCGGAGCCTGCAGTGCTATCGTATGGCAACTCCCAGGGTGGACCGTGATTGCAGCAGCATCAAGATATTTAACGGAGGCAACGTAAAAGAAGAAGAGTATGTAAGCCTATTGTTATGTTTTAGCCTACTGGAGAAATTGGATCGTAGAAGTCTGGTGGTGTGCGGTGATTCCAATCTGGTAATCCGTCAGATGCGAGGGGAAATTGAATTCAAGGCACCAGGTTTCACGGTACGAAGGTCGAAGGCCCTGGACCTGCTTCTTTCCTGGCCAGCCCATGAGTTTCTACACATGGAGCGCGAATGGAACCAGAACGCGGACCGTCTCGCTAACGCGGCCCTGCAACAGCAACAAGGTGTCGAAATAATACCTGAGGAAGAGTGGAAAGACCTCGAAGCGATTAATCGTCTGCCTGAACTCTTGGTACTCAAGAATCCCAGCCCAGCAATGCGAATTACAGCTGTCACGAGGTCTCGGTTCCGGTCCAGGATGCCGACCGAGGTTGTGCAAGAAGAGGTGGTGCAACGGATACGGATTGAGCGAATTTCGGCTGTCCAAGACGAAGAAATGCGGATACGGGATTTGAAGCTCTACTTACGGGGTGAATGGAGCGGTTTACCCGCAGAAGTGGCGTTGGCATGCGGCAAGATCGAGACGAATTACGCTTTGGATGATGACGGACTTCTGTTGTATTGCCCGGGTCTGGGGACAGCTGAAGAGGATCGCAATGGGTGGATCCGGCTAGTGATACCCGAAAGCCTACAACAAGATTTTCTGCACCATTACCACAAGAGTCTTGAAGGGGGACACCAAGGAATCGGCCACACGTACCAGCGGATACGAAGACATTTCCATTGGAGAGGGCTGTTTCGAAGTGTACACCGCTTCGTTGGTACTTGTGTCGACTGTGAGACCGGAAAAGGTGGACCCACCTTACGGGGAAAACCCCAGGAAATGCTCGGGCAACCTACCCATTTCAGGTCATCGCGATGGATCATATCCTATCGTTGCCCAAGTCATTCAAGGGAAACACGGAGCTGTTGATATGGGTGGACCTGTTTACTGGTTATGTAATTGCTAAGGCCAGCTCGTCGAGGTCGGCCCAAACCGTGGCAGAAGGGTACGAAGAATGTGTATTTTGAAGGTTTGGGGCCAGTGAGGCGATCCGACACGACAGGGAACCAAGTCTCATGTCGGATTTCTTTCGCGCTTTCAACCGCATGATTGGGCAAAAGCAGCGGGCCACCATGGCCTACTGGCCGCAGGCCAATGAAACTGCGGAAAGGATGGTACAGACGATTACCCGATCTATCAAGATGTATGTGTCGGAGGTGGACCAGAAAGATTGGGATGCATATGCGGAACGGCTTACATTTACGCTGAACACGGCGCAGGACCGGGTTCGAAAGAAGACTCCGTTCTATCTAGTGCACGGTTGGGACGTTGGAGGCCACTATACCGCTGTGTAGTACCAGGCGGCGTGACTGTGACCCCCGCCGGTGGCGATATGGCGTACAGCGACAGTATCGCCGGTCAAGAGAACAAGTCAACGAGTTATTGCGATCAGCAATGGAAAGTCGAGCCAAGATCCACAATGAAGAGGTGGCGGATAGCATGATTGAGGCAGAATCTCAGGTGTGGTTGTATCTAGACCAAGTCAAGGAAGGCTATGCCCGAAAATTGGCCCACCTATGACATGGGCCATTCCGAGTACGGGAAATGGTGGGGGACCATGCAGCTCGCCTGGATATCAGTGGGACAGATTATCGCATTTACCCGTTAGTGCACCTTTCGAAGCTGAAGCTAGTCCGGCAATATCCCGACAGACCGAATACGGTGTTGGTGGTGAACGAAATAGATCGGGTGGGTTTTGACGAAGCCCTGTTACCAGAGAATAGCTGGGATGCAGAATTGGAAGACAATGAGTATGAAGTGGAGATAATTCGTGACAGGCGTATGGGAAGTAAAACTCGGTATGGTCGTATTCAATGTGAATACCTGGTGCAGTGGAAAGGATACTTCGATCCGTCGTGGGTAGACGAGGTGGACCTCAATTGCGGTGGACTACTTGAGGACTACGACGCAGGCAAATCACTCGGAATCGTTTTGAGGTGATGCAGAGCCATGAGGAGTAGAGGGGAGAGTTTATCTTGGGATGGCCAAGATGATGCAAGAAGGATGTGGTATTTTTTGCATGCACAGACATTGGTCTAGTTATGTATTCGAGAAGTGCAGCAGAACAAGAAGAGTGAAGTATTGATAACCTGCAGAGGACCCCGAGGGCCCACCTAAGATATGGCATCAAGGAGAAAGATCGAGAATGTGCTAGGGATTTCGAGATGAATTGCGATTATTAGCTTACGATGGATACCTTCAAAGCTGGTAATGACCCTCAGGCGATGTCGGGCGGAGAACTTACCATGGAGGGAACCCCGAAGGCGGGATGCTCTTGGATGTTCTTGTGATACGAGATGCGATAGTAGTTACGTCATACACTACCTGCAACACGTCGAACAGACCCGCTTGAGAATTCCCTCTGGTTGACCCGGTTAGTACCAGAAAGATAGCTGACGTGTGGGAGTAACCGACTGAAAGAAGGGGTCCAGCAGGATGTCCACTCGCCACCATCCCTTGCAAGACTTTCTTCAGCACCCTCATCCAAGCTTTCGTCGCCTTAGTCCTCCTCTTTTTTCTACGTCACAAAGCCGAGAGATGTACGTACTGCTGGCGCGAAGAGCCACGGAAAAGGGAAGACGGTGCCGGTCCTCCCGTAGGCTCTGGCATGATGCGTCTACGTAGGCATCATGGATCTCCACCAGGTCGACAAACTAGACATTATGCCGAAGAAGAGACAGGATATCTAGACACCGGCCGCTGTTCCCATGAACGCGATTACTTAAACAGCTTTCCTAAAGAACCCCGGAAATTTGAAGGAGAACCAGACTTGGGTTTTCTAGTAGACCCCGCTGATTTTAGAGAAAGACCCGGCTTGGATTTTTCAGAAGACCCCTCCGACTCTCAAGGAAAATTCAGAAATAGGTGATTTCCCAGTAGACAATACCGACTTGAAGGAGGATCGGACTCTAATTTCCAGTAGACCCCAACAATTTTCGAAGAAGACCAGATCTAGGTTTTCTGGTGGAATCCGCCAATCTCGGGGCCCGTCGAAGAAAGAATTGAGGGATGTCACGGGCAAAGAACAGGATTGTGAGTTGGTGAATACGTCTGGCCATCAAATACATGGACACTTACTATTTTGCCAAGGGAGCAAGACAAAAGATGCACGGGGTCTTGACGCAGTTCGGAAGACCAGCGCGCAGGGGACAGCTGTGGAGAAGTGCCAGAAGAATCGGGGTCCCTGAAAATATCGCAATAAAAGGGGAAATAATTTAGGCCTCGCAAGGTTCCAAGATTCAAATGAGGGTCATCAGGGACAGGATACCAGTTACCGGGGACAGGGAACCGGGGACAGGGTTTCCAGTAACCAGGGACAGGGTTTCCAGTAACCGGGGACAGAGTTTCCAATAACTGGGGACAAAGTTTCCAGTCACCAGGAATAGGCATATCGTCATGGGGACAGGGGTACCAGCTACCGGGGACAGGGTTTCCAGAAACCGGGAACAGGTATCCAGTCAACAGGGACAAGCGTACCAGTACCGGGGACAGGGTTAACAGTCACCGGGGTCAGACTTAACAGTAATTGGGGACAGGATTTCCAGTAACTGGGACAGGGTTTTTAGTACCCGGGACAGGGTTTCCAGTCAACAGGGACAGGCGTATGTGGAGAAGTGCGAGAGAAAGAATTGGAAGAGGTCACTGGTGAAAAAAAGGGTTGGTGAGTTGGTAAATACGGATGATCGTCAAGCATATGGACACCTACTTATATGTCGAGGAGACAGGACAAGGATGCACGGGGACTTGCCACAGTTCGGAAGACCAGCGCGCAGGGGACAGCTGTGGAGAAGTGCCAGATAAATGGGGGCCCTTCGTAGTTATTATAATAACTGGCGTGAAAGATCTCGGTCACTCTCTTGAATGAGTGACAGGGAGTGACCAGGGCCCCGAACTAGTCCAAGGTCCCGAGTTCGGAGAAGGTACCAGATTTCCCTGCACTACAGCCCGAAGGTCCAGTGCCGCTAGGACAGCTTAGGTTGACCCCAGGTGACCGGTTGACCCAAAGTGACAGGTAGACCCCAGGCGACTGGTGGACCCAGATGACCGGTGGACCCAGGTGACCGGTGGACCCAGATGACCGGTGGATCCAGGTGACCGGTGGACCCAGAAGACCGGTGGACCCCAGATGACCGGTGGACCCTAGAAGACCGGTGGACCCAAGTGCCGGTGGACCCAGGTGACCGATGGACCCAGAAGACCGGTGGACACCAGAAGACCGGTGGACCCTATTAGCGGATACTGCGCGTCATTTTATTATTGGTTTATATTTGGGGTGCCAGACCCAATAATTAGCCAATAATAAGTTGACTTCCATATGGAGTGGTTCCCATGAGCTAGAAAACATATTCGCACTTACTGCGAATTAAAACAAGACAAAAATAAAACAGAGTTATATTTACGAGTTGATTAAGAGCTCTTCCTCAACGCCTTTTTAGTGTAAGACGGTAACGGGTCCTTAGCCCGTTACACTTGGTAGCACTTCGTAGTCCT
Organism: Peronospora farinosa; assembly: GCA_947646735.1. Classification (NCBI taxonomy): domain Eukaryota; phylum Oomycota; class Peronosporomycetes; order Peronosporales; family Peronosporaceae; genus Peronospora; species Peronospora farinosa. The sequence continues at coordinate 187,248 of CANTFK010000807.1, read as the reverse complement.
TCCAATGACCAGATTCGAGATGAACATGGACGAGTCTTCGGTGGCTCCAGCGGTCTCGCTGGAGCATTCTGATTTTCCACATCTCACCTCGGTGGAGTGGCAGGCACTACATCTCCTCGCGGTGGTGTCTGGTGAAACTATTGTGACGTCGCTGCTGAGCACAGCGACGTCCGATGATCAACGTGCCGCCATCCAAGACTTTATGGTGCGTGAGCTCGCCGAAGCGAATCGGCGAGTATTGACTCCCTCGCGCACTTCGCACCATGACGCTATCAAGATGGAGACGTCAACGTACTCCGGTGATGGTCCGGATCGTCTCTTCCTCAATCGCTGGTTTCGCGAGGTGGATATTGGAATAGCGTTTAAGATTAATTGACGCTTCGACGGCCAAGGTCAATTTCCTGCTGTCTCGGCTTGTTGGAAAAGCCAAGGAATGGGCTGTCGGAAAGCTCGTCGTAGATGAGTCGGCTTTTCCCACGCTGGACGATATCCAGCGTGACATACGACTGGATTTCGAGCCTCCTCAAGATGAATCTCGCTTGCATGCAAATTAATTCTCACTCCGACAGGGCAAGCTGTCGATGCGTGACTACGTGCAGAAGACACGTCATCTCCCTTCGTGCATTACCACGCAGCCAATTGACATGGCTTCACAAGTCCATGTCTTTATTTTTGGTATGCAAGAGGGCATGACGCGTTACTGCCTCACACGTGCTAAACAAAAGTCCCTTGAGGAGGCATTTGCCCCTCGCGCTAGTGAGGATTACACTGTTTCGTCGTCGTACCTGCACGCAGCGTCACAACATCCCCGGACGTCTGGCCCAGAGCCAATTAAAATTGATGCAATTGAGTCCTCTCGTGATTGCGGCAAATCATTAGGCCGCGACATTCGCAATCCTAACACGATGAAGTGTTTTCGCTGTGGTAAGACAGGCCATCGTGCGGCTGCCTGTAAATCACCAGCGCCGGTGACTATGAACACAGCTGTCTCACGAGGAAACGCTGTGTCGTCGGTGGTCCCGCTAAAAAAACGAGCGGTCCTAGTAGGCGCGGAGCGCCCTACTGGCAGAAATGAAGCCCTGAGTACTCAGGTGGAAGCTCGGGCTTGTAGCCCCAAAGTAATTCATACTCACTTCAATGCCACCACCATGCGCGATGATTCGAGACTAATTATTATTAGTCTCATCGTGTCTGGAGTGAAGCGACCACTTCGAGCGTTGTTGGTTTTGGGCGCTTCCAACAGTTTCTTTCGCTTATCCTGTTTGTCCCTTCTCCCGTCGACTGTCACGGTTCGAGAAGGTCCAGGTGACATCGTTGTCAAACTTGCCGATAGACAACCAAAACGTGTTCCGCGTAAATTAGTAGTTTTACCGTACAACTTCGACGGTTTCCAGAGTAATGACGAATTTTTGGTGTACGAGATGAACTATGCATTTGAGTGCATACTTGGGATACCGTGGCTGTCACGGTGTCAGCCGAAGATAGATTGGCTATCTCGGTCCGTCAAACGACGAAGCGGTTAAGACGCCAGTGAAGTGTTTACTCATTTGTTGGTCGCTTCATCCGATTGGCCTCACGTCAGGGTCGTTAACGAACTAGCCACGACTAGTAGTCAACACAGAGAGAGCGATGGCCCTCTGTGCGCAGTATGTTCCGTTACACTGACGGAGCCACAGAACGAAGCGGTCGAACAGCGGTTTCCGCACACACCGACATCGGTCGAACAGGGGTTCCCGATTCTCAACGAGGCGGTCGAGCAGGGGCTCCCGCATCCCCAACAAGTGAAGCGGTCGAAGACGAGCTCCCGCCTTTGATTGACGAGAATGGGCGAACTATGGATCCGCGTGAGACCGACGTGGTGGAGACAGAGCTCCCACGTCTAGAGGGGGGGGGTACATCATCCTCTTGTGATAGCGAAGTATCAGTCTCGAGCAGGGGCTCGAGACGCATGAGAAACGCAAGAAAGGAGCACGTCGATCAAGGAGACGACGAAATTCACGTCAACATGTTGATTCATTTGATTCCGAGTGACGGAATCCGTATGCGCGCTTGAATATGTGGAGGGATCCCCACATCGTAGCCGCTACATTTAGGTAGCGAGCTCACCGTGCACTGCTGCAGATATCACATCTCTGCCAGACCTTACATGGAAAGACTTCCTTCATGACCTCAAGGCCGGCGACATCGAGCAAGTGTGCATCGTTTCAGCCACCGAACAGCCAGTGAAGAAGTTCTGGAGGCTCGCCCGAAGAGATCCGAGCCTAAATCAGCGCGCGAAGAACGCTTCGCGGCACAGTCTTGGGATGCTTTTCGTGCTTCGGGCAACCCTGTATACAATGTCGCACGTGAGTACGCCGATATTTTCCCGGAGAAAATTCCAGCTGAGCTTCCGGCGGATCGTGGTGTGCGACACGAGATAGATCTCGTGCCAGGATCGAAATATTGCGTGACACGGCAGTGGCCGTTACCGCGAGATCAAGTCATCGCTATTGATGAATTTTTCGAGGGTCGCCGCAAGGCTGTCCGTGTCCGCGAGAGTATCTCACCACATTCAAGCTCGACTTTCTGTGCGAATAAAGCCACCGGCGGTTGGTGCATTGTGCACGCCTTCAACAAGCTGAATGACGCCACGATCCCGGCTCAAACACCTATCCCTCGAAAAGACATGGTATTGAATACCATGTCCGGGAGCGAGATCTACAGCGCCATAGATCTGACAGATAGTTTCTATCAGATCCTCATAAGGGACAGTGACTTTCCGTTCACTGCGGTCAGCACCCCAAGCGGGATGCTTTGGGAGTGGTTAGTCATGCCACAAGGTCTTAAGAACGCTCCAGCTACGTTCAATCGGATGGTGACACAAGTACTTCGCCCACTTCGCGATTTTGCACCGAGCTACTTTGACGACATTTTGGTTCACAGCCGCGCTGAGCAAAAGGTCAGCGCTACGGAGGTACACCTTCGACACTTGAAGCAGGTGTTTCAAGCTATGCGCGAGAATAAATTGCATGCGAATTTGAAGAAATGTGTTTTCTGCGTTCCTGTGATTTCCAGTACTCGGATGCTACGTCAGCAAGGAAGGTGTCCGCGCTGATCCTGAGAAGACCTCATCGATCTGTTCCTGGCCAACGCCCAGGAACCAAACTGAATTAAGTTAATGGCTCGGTCTGGCGATTTACTTGCATAAGTATACGAAGAAGTATGCTGAGCTAATTCAGCCATTATCGGCTTTGCTCAAGAAAGATGCAGTATGGTTATGGACGGCAGAACATCAATCTGCCTTCGACTCCGTGAAGAAGAGCTTGTCCGAGGCACCTGTGCTGATGCTACCTGATGACTCCGAGCCATTCCACGTCGTATGTGACGCGAGCAATTTCGCTATAGGATGTGCCCTCATGCAATTTGATTACGAGGGTCGAGAGCGCGTCGTGAGTTTTCAATCACGACAGATGAAATCTGCCGTGAAAAATTATCCGGTACACGACAAGGATCTTTTGGCTATGCGCTACGAGCTAATCAAGTTCAGAGTATATTTGCTCGGCGAAAAGATGTTTTCTATCTACACAGATCACGTATCATTGCGTTCCGCCGTCAAGAGTCCTCACTTGTCCCAGCGTATGGCACGATGGTTGTAATTTTTCGCCGAGTATAATTTTGTGGTGCATTACAAGCCTGGCAAGAATAACATTCTCGCTGACGCGCTTTCTCATCGTCCTGATTACGATCCTCGGCGCGACATGGGTCATCAAACGGAGAATGTTGATGACGACGAAGATTTTGACACCCGTGCTGTCGATCCGAACTCAGATCGCTGAATCATACGGGAATGATTCCTTCTATACAGGAATTATAAAATATCTCAGGGACCCGAGCAAGATTTTACTCGTGAAGTTGACGAAACCAACACGCGACAACATCAAGCGTTACGCGCTTGACGGTCCGTTGCTGACATACACGATGGACGTCTTTGATTCCCCGCGTGTCGTCATCCCTGCTGATGACGACCTTCGAGCCCGATTGGTACATGAATTTCTCGAAAGCCCAGCTGGCGGACACCTGGGTCGCGAGAAGACGTTTGCGGCTATTTCTCGCGTACTTTTCTGGCCGCGAATGTATAAGTACATCCAGAAATGGGTGCGCTACTGAGAAACCTGTCAGCGTGTGAAGCCCGCGCCGTCTTCACAAGACCCATTGCGTCCGCTTCCGATTGCTACGGAAGCCTGGCGCTCGGTCAGCATGGATTTATCTTTGGACTTCCACCGGATGAACAGAAACGCACAGGCGTATTGGTTCTAGTGGATCGATTCAGCAAAATGGTGCATTTTGCTCCGGTCTCCGCCAGCATTACGGCGGAGACGACAGCGAAGATGTTCATTGATCTTATCTTTAGGCATCACGGCTTGCCAGAATCTATTGTTTCGGACCGTGACCCGCGTTTCACTTCGGCTTTCTGGGCCGAATTATTCCAGCTATTAGGCACGCGGTTGCTTATGTCTACGGCTGCCCATCCAGAGACGGATGGGCAAACGGAGCGTGTGAACAGAGTGCTCTAAGATGTCTTGCGCAGTTATGCAACATCGTTCTCGTCATGGAGTTCGTTTCTTCCACTTGCAGAGTATGCAGTCAACAATGCAGTCCATGCGTCGACCGGGTTGACGCCCTTTTTCGTTAACAACGCGAGGCATCCTCGCGTTCCGGCGCTCTTCCCTCTCCCCCTTCAAAGCCCCCTGTCCCCAAGCTTGGTGGGGGAGTATCTACGGATGGAATTGCGCCGAAACTATTGATGATTGATTACGATGCGAATGAGGTTGCTGCCGATGCAGCTAATGCTGGTAATTTTGTGGCCAATGGCATATCGACTCCTGACGCGATGCTTTCCATCGCGTCTCCCGTTGCTAATTTTGATCCAAATGAGAATACGTCGCCTGTAAGTTCGGCTGCAGTAACCGAATTTCTGCTATTAAGACAAGGAATTACGCGTTTTGTGCGTGATGCATTACAAGAGGCAGTCGATAAGCAAAAGGAGAACGCAGACGAACGAAGTCGAAAGAATATGTTGATATTTCGAGAAGGTGACAGAGTATTATTATCAACAAGTGAATTACCGAGCACCTCAATGACGAATTTGGGCGCTAATAAGTTAGCGCCAAAATGTATTGGCCCAATTCGGGTTGTTAAGGTGCATGGTGACGCTTACACGCTAGACATACCTACATCTATGCGTTTGCACCCGACGTTCTCAAGGCTTACCTACCGGCGGATCTCCCTTCGAATCTTCCCCGCTCTTCTGTGCCGGCTCAAAATCCGACATCCCTTGACGACGACACTGCCGACGACTGAACCTGTCCGAACGCGTGCAGAATCGATCTGCTGGGGTCCTCCGAACGCAGTTGTCTCAAGTTGACATAGGCGCTCAGCCAGTACCAGCTGCTCACGTCGAGTCCGCTCATCAGCCTCAGTCGCAGCATCCGCACGATCTTGAGCTCTCTCAGCGATCTCGCGAGCATCAAGTAGGGCATTCTTCGACTCCTCAGCTTCAGCGCGAAGTAGGCGCAGCTCGTCATTCGATTGTACAGGCGCCTGATTGCGAGAATCGGCGCTCATCGCCAGAGGTCTTCCGTCGTGATGCTCCTCCTCCCTTGATTGATGCATCAGGTGCGCGGCGCTGGATTGTCGACCGAATTGTCGATAAAGAGGATCATAAGTTTTATGCGCCGAGTAATAACTCGGTGCCCACGAAGAAACACGTCGAGAAACATTACAGGGTTCGCTGGTTGGGATATATACGCCGGCGGACGATACATGGGAACCTCGAAGTATGCTGGCTCAGGATGTATCAGACGTGGTCGAGGATTATGAGTCGCGTAGGAAGACGGCGATAGCGAGCGATGCTGCCGATTCCAGCCCCAATCTCGCGAGCCGTGATGCTCGCGAGCAGCCGAATTTTGACGACGAGTCCCCGAGCGATTCCGAGATTAATTATGAGGCTCGAGAAAACTTGGATGGCATTTTGCGACTATGTGAGGTGCCATAGCGAATCAAACTTTGGCGCACGTGGGGATCCAAACAGCGACATCACGATCAATAACTCAGTGGCAAGCCACTGCACCAACGCAATGATAGCGAATAAAGAGTTTCGTTATGAGTTCTCGCAATTATGGATGATAAACGCCGATAAAACTGTATAGCGTTCACGGGATTAAGTGTGCGCCCGTGACTCGCGGTGTCTGCTCCCTGCAGATCATACGGTTGTTGTCGTCAGATATATCCTTGCGCGCGCGGTCAGGGTCATGCTGCCCAGTTGTGTGTCACTGAGCAGGCTCGAGGTTGTGTCGCTGCATTTTTGGTGAAAAGAATCATTTGTCATGTTATAAGCTTACGTTGTAGTAAGCACAACTTAAAGAGGGAGGTGATGTAATGAGGCAACCTATTACATAAGTAGTTATAGGAATGATATATAATTACATAAGTAGGCATAGGGCAGTATCCGATTAGCGGATACTGCGCGTCATTTTATTATTAGTTTATATTTGGGGTGCCAGACCCAATAATTAGCCAATAATAAGTTGACTTCCATATGGAGTGGTTCCCATGAGCTAGAAAACATATTCGCACTTACTGCGAATTAAAACAAGACAAAAATAAAACAGAGTTATATTTACGAGTTGATTAAGAGCTCTTCCTCAACGCCTTTTTAGTGTAAGACGGTAACGGGTCCTTAGCCCGTTACAAGGTGACCTTATGTGACCAGTTTGCCCCAGGTGACCGGTTGACCCCAAGTGGACCAGGTGACCAGGTGGCCCAGCAACGGGGGCGCCAAAATATATCTCTTCCCCGGAACAGGTGGGTAGATCGAAACAAGTTCACACTTAAGTCTTGACACCTCAGGCCAACTATCCTGAGGTTCAACTTGCGTTGCTTGAGCCGTCACCGCACCTGACGTCCGTGGCCTAAGGGTATCCCGCCCGGAATAGGTGAGGTGACGGAGAAACGCTTGGAGGGGGGGCGCTTAAAGCTGCCACGTGTAATGCAAATTCGAGTTTGTTTATTTATCTTATTCTCTGTATGTTTTTCTTGCCTGTCCCTAACCCTTCGCCCTGGATGGTACCACGTGTCAACTTGTGAGAGAACAACTATCTCTTTTAGGATATGGGACTTGTACAGGCTCTGCACTTTTAAGGAAGCCTTATACTTTCTATAACCTTGGGTCACCTGGCCACCTGGGGTACCGTGTGGCCACTTGGTCACCTGGGCCACCTGGGCCAACTGGTAACTTTGGGTACTTTGGAAATGTGGGGCAACCGGTCACCTGGAGTCAACCGGTCATCTGGGGTCAACCGGTCACCTTGGGGCAACCGGTCACCTGGGGTCACCTGGGTCACCTGGTCCACTTGGTCACCTGGGTCACCTGAAGACAGTCGTTTGGTAAGATATAAGCTCGAACGAACCCCAGGAAGTATTTTGACCTGTGGGTTCGTACCCATTCAAGACCCGCTATAGGAAGCGGTTTCCCTACGGGGAACAAGAAAAGGGGTCGAAAGACCAAGAAACCGTTAGCCACCGAAGGGGTACATAGTACCAGGTGCACTGCTCTCGACCCACTTAATTGAGCCCAACCCGGTCCCAAGTGAAGTATATATCCACTCGGGGACCACCACGTTCCTCTATACAAGACCAAGTCTCTATATCTTCTGCGTCAACCGAGGAGCAAGACCAACCAAGCCGACGGGTACACAAGGTGAGACCCAAGGTTAACACGACACGGTATCGGGGTACCCCCTCCGCAAGTCAGCAGTCCGGTGCTGTGTGTGTTTGTGGTTCTCTCACGTCGTTTGAGAATCCACTCCACCACAGAAGCTTGTGTTACGGCATAAGTAGCCGAGGTCTGTTTTCCTCGAGTACGTCTTTATCGTCGCCACATCTCGCGCATCTCTTCATCGCCACGCGAACGTTCGATTCCGCTGCAGTCGTACTGCTTCCAGACGCAAAGACTCTCCGCGTATGTTCGCGGATGGTTGGGCACCGCCACGTTGGACGGTGCCAGGAGTTGCTCGCCGTCGTTTCTCGTTTGCCGTGTTGGAGTGATTCCAGTGGTGTTGTTCGAGGCCATGACTGTCTGCGAACGCCTGATGATGCTGTGGTTTGACTGGGTCGGATTCTTCCCTGTGTTTTGTCGCACCCAAGAGTGTGTGCTAATTTGTGTTGGGGGGGGGGGGTCGGTGGTGTAATGGGGTGTACCGTTACACAACTAGGTATAGTTAATTGTATATTACATAAGTAGTTATATGCTACACCCGAGATAGCGAGTGTAGCCATTCGTATCTTTATTTGCAATCAGTCTCGCTATCAGCCAATAGGAGAGAGATCTGTAGTTGAGTGGTTCCCATGAGTTTGGTAACCACTCGTACTTAGTCCAAAAACATAAAAATATAAAAATCAGAGCTGAAATTTACCTTAGCACGCTAGTTATTGCGTACTCCCTTACGCTTCCTCTTAAGTGCTATAGCGTGTGTAAGTAACGGAGCTCTAGCCCCGTTACAAATTCAGCTCTGCAGCTTTCAAAAGCCGAGACTGATACGAAATGACACGGTCAATGCCGTTGTCATCCTTCTGCATGAGCGCGCTGCCGCCATTGCAAATTTGCTTCCATCGCAGACGACGCTAAAGGGCTTATCCGAGTCTGGCAATGCCAAGACGGTGCCTCTACAATAGATTGTTTCATTGACGTAAACGCATCTACTTAATCTTTATACCAAGTCCATTCTGCATCCATTTCCAAAAGGTCAGATAATGGCTTAGTCTGCTCCGCGTAATTCTTGTTGTACTTATGCAAGTAATTAGCGAGCCCAAGGAATTGGCGCAGATCCTTCACGTGTCGTGGGACTGGCCATTCCTTTGCAGCCTTTACCTTTTCTGGGCCTGCTCGTACACCATGTGTACCTACGATGTAGCCCAGCACAGGTATCTCGGGGACCTCTATTACGCACTTTTGCAAGCTAACGTATAAATGGGCGTTACCCAGAATTTACTCGGCTTCCAAGAACGAAGCTAAATATGTACCGCAGGATCTTAAACTGGTGCTATGGGCACCAACCATACTGACGGCAAGTCCCTATCTGCACGAAGCAGAAGTAATGCAAATACCAACGCTGCGGAAAATCCCTCATAGACCTCTTCACTAATATGAAGAATTTCACCTTTGAGACTCTATAGTACTGATAACTAGCTGCCTATTTCAGTACATGGTGGGATTAATAAAGGCTCCAGTCTAAACAAAAAATCGATTGGCGACAATGGGAAGCAAGAGGAAGTGTGTACCATTGCAATTAGAGACTAGCCAGACAAACAAGAAGAAGCACCATGGCGAGAAGCAATACAAGGTGTCAAAAACGAAGCAGGTGAGCAGATTGGCAGCCCAGAAGAAGCAGGAGAAGGCAGCTAAACCGACAGTTCTGGCCAACTCCAATTGGATGGCTCTCAAGAGCAAGATCCAGCAAAAGAACCAACGCCACAAAAGCAGCCAGAATTTTGAAAAGAAGCACGACCTAGATGTAAAAGTACAGAAGCAACGGGTAAAGCAGGAGAGGCAGGCGAAGCGCATGAAGGCCCGAACTGCCGTATGGGTGAACAACTCGTGTATCGTTGCCATGGATTGCGAAATGGTAGGCGTCGGTCTTTCAGGCAAGACCAGTGTACTTGCACGCTGCAGTATTGTGGACTACGAGGGCAATGTACTATACGACAAGCACGTGCGACCAGTGGAAAAAGTCACGGATTTTCGGACCCACGTCAGTGGCATCCGCTCTAGTTCGCTTCGAAAGGCAATTCCCTTTGCTCAATGTATCAAGGAGGTGGGCAAACTTATGCAGGACAAGATTGTTGTGGGTCATGCGTTGAAAAACGATTTTCAAGCTCTTATGTTCACGCCGCCGAAACACCTCATTCGAGATACCGCCTATTACCGACCGTACATGCGTCGCAAAATTAATGGCACGGTATGACACGGCAGTTCCATATTGAGTAAGCTTTATGATGTTATGACTGAGTGTAGTCTGTCAAATGCTGTGCAACGTGTAGAAATTGTATCCCAAATCGCTGAAGCACTTGACCGAGGAGGTGCTGGGCAAGCAGATCCAAACCGGACAGCATGACTCTGTACGTTCTTCTTTACTGGCTATGTTTGCTATTGTATTTCTAATGCTTTGTTGTATTGCAGGTTGAAGATGCTCGTGCGACACTAGAGCTGTACAAACGCGAGCAGTACGTGTGGGAGAAGTATTTGCGCACGTCGAAAAGCAGCAGCTCGTTGGTTGGTGTGGCACCCGCTTTGCCGGAGAAAGAGGTAGATGACGACGTTCTCAAGCCACTTACTGCTGTTGATAAAGCTCATCTAGACAGTGACAATGAAGAGTTAAGCATTGGTCGTCGCTTAATGGCTGTCCCAGATTCCAAGGAGCTTGCCATGATGGAATACGGCGAGTAAGCGGATATATTTTTTAATAATGTCCCGTAAATAGAGAGGAAGACTTTTTCTCCTTAAATGTCTATAAAGTCGAATTTACATTATCTTTTTTACGTAAAAAGTTTACCTGTAAAACATTATAGACGATAGGCACCAGTCAGTTTAGAATTGTACATTTCTGAGTCATAAGTAATAGTCGTCATTATTTAATCTATGCTTGTCTGTGTGTATCATTTTACCGTAGGGCTTCTCTTTACCAGCTAGTAGCCTTGCCATCTTTTGCTTTGTCTTCTGGATAGAGTGAGAAGGCGTTATCATTCGTGGTTATGTAGTTAAATATGAGGCCTATAAGTACTTCTGGAGTTTCTTCGCTCGAGTTTCTGAGGTCTCTACTGCCTTCGGGTACCAAGGGCTTTAGGACTTGATGCACGAGAGAGAACGATTAAGAGGCCATGGCTTTTTTCTTATCATTGTTCTCAGCAGTCTGTCCTCGTAGCCTATTGCGGGACCGGAGACGGTGCTGTTGCCTTCTCGTGTGTTGAATGGAGGGGAAGCCCCAGACAAATTTGTCAAATGTTTGACGTGTATGTTGTACACTTTGCACTATTTTCTTTCCACTAGTTGGTTTCTTCCGTCCAACAGGTGATATACGCAGTGCAAATAACAAACTGTGCTACGTGAGGAATTCTCTTTTGTCAGGTGTCGGTACTTGGCAAAGGCACTTCAGCGTTCTGGGCTTCCTGTGGTAGTCACAACCATTCAAATGCTTCGTTTCAATTGACATAGATAGTAAATGGATCTTGTGTAGATAGGACATGATCAATAGCATAAAATATGATGATACAGTATACGGCAAAGACGATAGTACTCGAAAAACGCTGGGAAAAATTCCCTAATCATTCGTTTACGAGCTATTGTCCTTGTCAACTCCCAGGCTTTCAAGGAGGTATCCCAATAGCAGTTTGGTGCATGCTTCTCCGGCGGCCATCGTTTTTTAGATATACATATGCGTTGCTAAGTGTGTCACGAACAGCATTATACAGTCATGGTTGGTAGTGGCTGTGGCGCTGCTGTCGCTTGTACGGTTGACAGCGGCTTTATCATAACTAAACCACCGCACGGCAACATCCAGCCACTACAACTATTTTCAAACGTTTGCGGAAAAACTTTCTGCACCTACGGACAAGCAGACCTTAAAGAAGGTCGCCGTCTTGTAGTTCACTAGCAAGATTAAGATGTTGTTCAGCGGCAAAAAGGCGCACACAGAACGAGGTTAACAGTCACGAACAGAGAGTGTATTTACGCTTGAATTCACCTCCTTTCCTTCTCGACGAAATTGGGTCTTCTTTCTACCCTGGACAACATTTTGACAAACATTGCTTCGAGACGTTGCAACGTTCTAGTTTTTCGTGAGTTTTACAGCTCCTGGAAGGATGAATCGTCGCCAAAATGCATTCTTCCTCTTCATTCTCTTCTTTGGCATCTGCAATAGCTTTTTTTCTTGAAGTATGTCACGCGATATCTTGGCTTCCTTGTTTGTAGGCTTGGCTCGTACGTAAAGGAGCGTACTAAGAGGGAGACTGTTGCAAGCTGGTCCCATTGTTCTTGACGTAAAGAGTGCGAATGTGCAAATGAAAGCTCCGAGAGCAGTCCTATACCAAATAACCAGCAGCTTCTCTCTATGCAAAGCTTATCTCCGTATGCTGTGTCCTGTATTTTACTACCGTGATACCGACAGATCGTTGAATGTATACGCCTATATTCTAGCCAGCATTGGGCCTTCCCATTGTGTCATCAAATTTTCTAGCTTCAAGATCAGACTTTAATAACGCCATACTGAAGCGGCGTCGACATGTATCGAGCTACATGTTCACGCAGAAGATGAGATATTGTTTTCTAGTAAAAGGCAAAGACTGAGAAGGCCACAGTCGACAAGTGAGAACGTTTTACCATACGTCAACTTGTAGGTTGTTCTAAGAAAGACGGGGACGTCATTTGTAGGACGTCCCCGTCTTTATTAGAACAACGTAGTCTTCACAATTGACGGTTGATGGGTCCAATCGTTCTAACGTCCATGCTCAGTCACTCTACCGAGCAAATTCGAAGAAGTGCTTGGCATATGAACGCAATGAGCAGGTCAAAGGCAAACTATGATCTATGCAACCCCAACAAAGTTGAATCAACAGATGACGGACGGTACGAGGATTGAATGTACATGTATCCTACAAGTCACAGTTAAGCCGCAAATAATACCTCATTGCCTCCCCTTTGACCGTGTCGTCTTCATGTAGGCGCACACGTGACTTCGTCATTGTTGCGCTTACAACTTCAATCAGATTTCGCAACACTCACAGCGCGCGATATCTGATAGCCCAGCTACCTGCTACTTAGCTATACCTATCAAGTTCTGAACTTCCGACAGCTCGCTCGCGGCTCACTTTCGAGTAATACATCACAGGGAGCATCAAGGTCTTGCACGACCAGAGTCAGCCACACCAATATTAAACGACACTGACATCTATGATTGATAGTTTGTCTGTTGTCTTGATGAGAGTGTTTTGTAACTACTAGAGTAAGATAAAGAAGTAGACGAAGAAGTAGACGAAGCACAAGAAGATAGAACCAGGAAGTGGCGATCGCCATTGCAATTCGAAACATTGGAGCATGATGTCAAGTACATGGACTGTTAAGAGATCGTCAACAATGGTAAAGTCCATTTTGCAAACCACATCGAACAATCACACAACGACTTGATCAATGTGATTAGGTCGAATGTTGTTTCTGAAAACTATGTCAAAATCGCCTTGAAAACGTAAGCGCTTCTCTCAAGGCGTGAGATTTTAGCTTGCGAGATGGCGCATTCTGTTTCCAGCATTCTGTGACTTCCACAGTCCTATCATTAACTCAAAGTTTTCCAATTCCATAAGCAGCTTTAATGGAGATTTTACTCCCCTCCTCCAACAATACTAGTCTCAGCCTGGCCTTGCTGAATATTTGCACCGGCCGGAACCGGTGATTCATGCGATTGCGTCCGCATGGAGAAGCCTTTCCCGTCCTCAGCTTATCCTAAGCTTTGCCAATGCTTAAGTTATGCAAAAATATTCGTGAGAAGGCAGTTGCACCGTTGTGACAGTACGCGTCTTTATTGTCTGTCCAGTCCACTCTTCGTGGAACACCCTCAACGCTAAGAACACACTTCGATAGTCTGAACGATATTGTGCATCCGCCGAGTCATCTCGCGCATCGTTAAAATCATGGTAGCTCAGCATCGGACACATTTATATATCCAAACTCGCCATTCTTACCAGTGTCTAGAAGATAAGCATATATGCTTCTCTCCAAAGAAACCAACTATACAAAAAGCAGCATTTCACACGAAAAGTTTTACGGTTGAAAGGTGAATTCACCGTGTCGAATCATTTGTCAGTCCACGAGATGCTACAACGTTGTCTCAACGCCGCATTTCTTGTCTACGCTACGAACAATCACGCGAATATCATTCCAGTGCAAAATGAAGCATACATTATTCAATAATACAGTAGAACGTTGAAAAGCAGCAGCAGCTGTGGAGCACGATGACTGTGCCGTTTCTTCCGACTGCGTGTCCAGCCTTCTTCGCTCCGAGAAACCATATATGTTAGAGAACCCAGAGAAAAGGTAGCCATATCGCACGACCTAATTGGAGGATGAACGGGGAGTTAACGCAACATAAGTCACGTCGAGCCTTCATTCCTGCAGAAAATGGCGTACTGCAGTGAGAAGAATGATGAGCACAATGACACTACACCCAATTACTGGATGTTCACCAGCGTGCGTGTGCACATTGTTTACGAGCCGTCCTCCCTGCTCATCCAAGCATCAACAAGTTCAATAAAGGAGCTGCAAGTTACAATAATCAAGTCGTCGTACCAATCCGGTGACATGCCAAAGTAGTCCTCCATAACATCTTCTCCGTCGTCGTCCATAGCAGTAGGTTCCTCCATTGTTTCATCGTCAGTATCAGTATCATAGGTCAATCTGTTTGCCAATACATGGTCAAAAGAAGGTCTTCTCACTTCCCCACATTAAAATAATAGCTCGAGTCTTTGATAAAGCTCACCCCTTGCAAATGCACGTAAAATAAAGCACTTTCTTCTGCACTTTGTTGTAGAAAAAGTAGTTGAACGACCATCTATATATATATATACAAACCCATCAATCCATTACAAACCCACACAACCCCTCAAAAACCACATAACCTCTAACAATACATACAAATTGCCATCTGAAAAAGGGTCCGAGTCCATATCAGGAATGTAGCTGTACACATCACACTCGTCGAGTTTAATAGCCTCAGCTATGTCCTCCCACATCTTTTCAACAAAACCATTGCCCTCAGCTTCCAGTAATTCAGCCAAATCATGATTAATGCACTGCAGCGCTATCCGAAAATCCAATTCTTTTCGGAATTGTTCAGGCTTAACAGTACTAAAATCATAGTCTGGAAAACTCGCATTCATTGTCGAGATGAGATTGATAAGCAATTTGCGTGTAGCAGGGGCAGCGAGAGGTCCCAATGGGGACGAGCCCAAGAGATCAGTGGCTGAAGCCTCGATCTCCTGCTGGTAATAAAGCTCCAGACTTTTGGCCAAACGCTTGTCACTACCTGCTTTCTTGCATGAATATGTCTCCAATTTACCATTAAGTACACGGTCACCAATCTCGTAGCTCCCAAGGACAGAGTTAAGCCACGACAATTGGGGTTCCTCCAAATACTTCATCCTGACTCTATTTTTTTCTGTAGCATGTATTGAGTTTCACGATGTGACGCGTCATTACCTGTACAAATTTATATTTGTCTCAACGTGAACGACCAAAAGCAGAAAAACCTAAGACTTTCTTATATCCGACCTGTTAAAGCCTATATTTTTGAAATTATAAACATAAAGTCAGGTACACCACATCAACTTCTTTAAAACGACGTGCTGGATATTATAAATTATGAGACGTTTGGCTTTACGACGACCCGAGACTTTTACGGACAAGTACCGTCTCTTAGGCAAGATTGGAGAAGGTACATATGGGATGGTATTTAAAGCTGAAGCGTATTCTTCTGCATTACTACCATGTCCTTCATCAAGTGGTGTGTCAATTGCTGCTGAAGATGAAGAGCCCATGACGTTTGCTATAAAACTGGTTAAATCTCATAAAGAAGGAAAGAATGATGTGGTTTTATCAAGTGCTACAGTTCGAGAAATTAAATTACTGCGAGAATTACATCATGATAATGTGGTCCACCTCCATGACGTTCATGTTGATCCACGGGACAAGTCACTGGCTCTCGTGTTTGAATATGGAGACCATGATTTGCATGATATTATTGTACAAAGTAAACAAAAACCATTGGGAGAATATACGCGGAAGTCACTCATGTATCAGATTCTAAAAGGTGTGGACTACATGCATGACGCATGGGTGATGCATCGAGATATGAAACCACAGAATATTCTTGTTGTCGGTCATGGACGTAAACGAGGTCAAGTGAAATTGGCAGGTAATTAGAAGATGGAGGAGGTATTAGATATGAGAGGATGTGAGATTATTGACAGTGGCTTGTTGTGTAGATTTAGGTTTGGCACGTATATACAAGGAACCAATTAAGGCATTATCAGATGTGGAACGTGTCGTCGTAACACTTTGGTATCGTGCTCCAGAATTATTGCTGGGTGCAAAACATTATACAAAAGCAGTGGATCTCTGGGCTGTTGGCTGTATTTTTGTCGAGCTGATTAATACTCGTGAACTATTTTGTGGCAAAGAAGTGGAAGGATCGAATGCCCCATTCCAGAAGGACCAATTGGATAAAATCTTCAAAGTGCTGGGAATGCCAACGCCGCAGACATGGGAAGGACTTGAGAATTTGCCAGAGTATAACCATGTTGTGCAAATGGGACGTGAACGCAAGTACCCGACGCAGTCGGAGCTGAAGAATGCTGTCAAAGTTGGTCCAGGTCGAGCTGGAACAGCTTTGCTTGATCTGCTCTCGAGATTGCTAGAATATGGTAAGTATATTGTGTGTTGGTTATGAGCAGGCCTGTTACTTTTTGCTCTTAATGACAGCTTATGTTGTTGTGTACTGCGAGACCCTGAAACACGCATTACGGCAAAGGAAGCGCTAGAGCACGAGTATTTCAAGGAAATTGTGCGTACATTTTCGCTCTATTTTGCTATAGACTAGCACGTCACTGATTTAATTTGAAATGGACAGGAGCCTGAACCGCGGGACTGGGCATTTGACGAGCCTGGCAAGGAACCTGTTTCTTTTCGCACGCAGACTGTCGAGCCCGTAGCTGAAGAAAGTATTCCGTGGAAAACTAAGAAAGATTGTGCACCTGGAGCTGAGGCTAAGCCGTCTAAGAAACTTGGAGCCAGCAGTCCTCACCGAGAAGGTTCTGGCAGCCGGTCATCGCAGCACCAGAATGATCACCGCGGACGTGATGCTCACTCACGAAGCCGCAGCCACCATAATTCACGAGACGTGCAGCAACAGCCCCAGCGGCGCAACGATCGCAGCAACGTAGGAGATGGTAATAACTCACGAGATACTCGAAACAGAGGAGCACTGGCTGGAGGAAATGCGCAAGGTGCAGGTGGATCCGCTTGGAGAGACCGAGGGCCCGGTCGAGCAGGAGGAGCTGCAGCCCCTCACGCTGGTTCTGTGACTGGAGGTAAACGACCAGGTGGTGGTGAACGACCCAGCAGTGCTTCTAATACAGGAAGACCTCGAAGTCCTAAGCAATCAAGACGTCGATAAAGTTATAGCTTTTGCTACGGCTTACATGTACGTTTTGCCCAACTTTGCCGATCAGGAGATTCTTCATGGTTTCTACTTGTTTAAAACTTTTTCGATGGCATCCATCAACACAGATTCAAATGTAGTATTACCAGAGGATTTCCTTACCAGCCCGTTCTCTTTGTCCATCTCCTCGCAGTTTGGTCGTTTTATTTCTTGGGAGTCGTGTCTGCCAGCAAACGCTCCAAGTCGGTAATGCTTTCAACCAGCAGTTCCTTTAGCTGAGGAAGGTCTTTGCGGTAGCTCGAAAGCTGGAATGTAGAACCCTCTTTCTCAATTCCGTAGCCGATGCCGTAGCAGTCCTCGTTGACAGGACCAAAGCTACCCCCTTCAAGTGCTGGGCTTGACAGCGTACTGGTCGATAGAATGATTTTGTTCATAATCTGGTAAGCTGGCAGTGTATAGAATTCTGGCACGTTGATGCCTTGTAGCTCTGCCATGGCTCGTAGTGCAAAGAGGTGCCGGTCAAAGCCTTGGCCCATCACGCCGTTCTTCGTCAGCTCACCGTGCTTCGTCACGGCTACGCGCAGGGCATTGGCCTTGTCCATATCTGACGCAGAGGCATCCACCATCGTGCGAACAAATTTCACGGCCTCATTCGTGCAGCTGCGCACAGTCTCGGTACGTCCGTGCTTAAACGCTGCGGTACTAGCACTCTCATAAGTGGCCACAAACTTCTGATGCAGTTTGAAGTGCGCCAGCTGGATGGTCATTTGCATGAGTCCGTCCGTGCCAATGTTGTATTGCTTGCTAACAGCACGTGTGACTGGAGTCTCTGCGCACGCAACCAATAAACGCGACACCCACTTATCATATGTCTTCTTGGCTTCATTCAACAACTTGTTTGTCTCACCGCTGATATCCCATGTAAGTTCACGAGGTTTCGCTTGGCTACTCGTTTTCAGCACAGGATATTTGATGCTATCATCGTACATCTCGTTCAAATAGCGCAAAACAGCGACACCATCCCCCCAAGCATGTTCAAAACTCACAGAAGCCGTACCATTCGCAGCAACTATCAGCTGAAAACTCTTGTCAAACCAGTGATTACTGCCGTCTCCAATCAAGAACGTGCTACTAATCTGTTCCGGTGTAGCTGGGGCCTCATGTTCAAGACACACCATAAACAATGCACTATCAATCTGCTCCAGCGATGCTTTATTATTACCACCACCACTTGTCTCGAGCTTTTGACGTGCATTGGCCCAAGCATCACGGTTCATGGTCGTCATTAATCCCATGCCTGGTGTATTAGGTGTACTTGTCACCAATGGCTCGGCCAATATTGCTTCGATATTGGCCAATATCTGCTCATCTGAGACCGCATCACCTTCCTCTGTCAACACGTCAAATGTAAAGAATCTTGTCCCTCTTTGCACGACAATATGTTTGGATGCAGTCGCCACTTGAAGTTCATCTTGTCCCGTCTTTGGCAATCTCGTACTGGAAAATAAGTGTTTATATTGTGACATATCCAATGGATAGGCCCCAAAAGCTGCTGCTCCATAGAAACTCACATTTTCTGGTAAAAATTTACAAAAATATTGAAATGCTTTCGTTTTGCTTGTGTGGGGTTTCGTGTGGAACACATCAGGTTGGAAGTTGCCATCACGGAGTGTACGGTACACACGAACTGTTGACGCAATCAAAGAGGTTGCACGTTGACTTGGACTGTTTTTGGCAGGGTTGGGGTCCATCTTCAACTTGATTTGTGGATTGTAATTAATAGGCAGTGGCTGGCGGTCCTTGAGGTACATTTCAAGCCACCACTGATTTATGTACGAGGTATGTGCATTTTCGGTATCACGAGCAAGTAAGGCACGATGAAGGTCAAGCCCTACCCCGTTTTGAAATTCCAATACAGCACGTTGGGTCTGTGCAAGCTGTTGCGAAGTTACAACGGGCTCGATGGCCGATAGGTAACGCGATAGTGAGTCTTCAAGTTTGGGAATTGGTAGACGTGTAAGACTCTTTTGAAAGTGATACGTAGGGATTATAGTGTCTTGTACGTAGCCATGTAGAGACGAGAAACTACGACGGAATAATGGACGAGAAGATATTTGGATCATGACGGACACGTTTTGTTCAAATGATAGTTCTTGTGCTGACGTAGGGTAGGTATACTATCATAAGACACGTCAAAACTGATTCGAGAAGCTGACGCGAAAAACAGAATCAGATATATGAGTTCTAGAATTGATACCTTGTAGAAGACGATAACGTGAAGGAATTGGTTTAAGGAGGTGAGCTACTTGATATTGGTTTTGAAAGGAATATTACTGCAGTACGTAGTACTGAAAGTACGAAAGTATGACTTATAAACTACACCGCACATATATATTTATCTAACGCCAATTTCATGAGACTTGTGACACTCAAAACCTAGGGTATTACTTTTTCCCTCTCAGAATAAAGCCTGAATACGTCCATGAAGCATTGATCAGTTACACTGAACTAATATCAATACAAGAAGAACAAAGGTTAGACTGCTACACTTTACCTTTGAAACTCGTCATCTGGAATGGATAACATGGATCCATCCATTACCATAATAAACTCAATGGCACTGCGTAAATTCACAAAACAGTATCCAGCTCTACACCAACATTAAAAAAAAACAAAAAAACAATGAGCCACCATACGCCATGCACATTCATGTTAGCAAGACAATACTCACTTTGACATCAAGTCAGCTTGGTTCCGGTAGGCTGAAATATACTCGCAGTTGGAATGCAGTCTCGGAATTTGTGAATGCAGTACGATGTAGATAAAAACTGGCAGGAAATCGTCGGCACCTGGACGGCTGCCTGAGTCTCCCCTCGATAAATTCAGAACACTGAAAATCACGCCGCAGCACCGCACAATACAATTGATTTTTTCCCCTGGTGAACGAAACGAATTGATTCGCCGCAATTCGTCTTCGGCCAGCGACCATACGACTTCATTGCGCATACAAGGTTTAATATCCAGCATCGCCGGCGTAATGAACTATCTCGACAAGACATGCAACCTGATTAGTACCTGACAGAGTATACGTTCAAGTATATATGATAATATATAACGTACCGACAATAGCTGCATTCGTCGAAGTAGTGCTTCATCCTCTTTTACCCAATCATGGCATTCTTTCAGTCGATTGAACGCAATATCGGACACCTTATCCATCACATACTTTTCAATACCATCACGCGCCTTGGCTAGTTTCGCATCCGACACATGACGCCAGGCAGGATGATGTAACAAATTGTCCCCCATGCTCTCAAAAAATCGGTTGCATCGGCGTCGGAGCTCGTGTGTTCCATAGAAGTAGTATTCAATGTAGTCTGTCGAGCGAGGAGGTCGACCGTCGCCACGAGGCCCCAAAATCGAGCCTACAAACACGCGGATTTTGTTCAGAATGTCTCGGGAGGCGGGCTGACTAATCCGTTGCAGAAATTCGCCATATGTCAAGCTGTCTTCGTCTGCCTTGTCTCCATCCACTGGGTCAGTGCCAGCGTTTTTCCGCTTGGTTTTTGTTTTTAGCGCTTCATCAACGTCAGCAAAGAGATTCCGCTGGCTTCGGCTTTTTGTAGACACTGATGACCCTCCACTATCAGCAAACTCAGCAGAGCCGTTCTGGTCGCTTTCGTATTTGTCCTGCCGTCCATGAACATTTGAAGGAGGCGCTTTTGGTGATTGGTTATTACCGTCGACATCGTCATCGTTACATAGGAGACCAAGGTCCCTCACACTCAACCGTGCCGACATGGTGCGATTGGACTTGCGAAGAAAACCTGCTGATCGCGCAAAAACTTTTTCAGCAGAGCCACTGTCTTGCCGCTCAAGTGACGGACGTCGCTTGACAATCGATCCACTTTTCGGTGAAGTCCACGATTGCGGAAGTTTTAAAACTGGTTCACCAATATCTCCAAACAGCGACGACGACGACGACGGCGACGACGAAACCGTCGGAGTGCTGCTAGAGCTATAAACACTGACACTCTCACTGAGACTGTTCGAGTTCATAGGCGCGCGTGGGGTGTACGGAAGCTGATCCAAATCAACTGTCACAACATCTTCCCTGACTTTCTCAAGCTCAGTCGGTAACTCCTTCTGTAGTGATTCGACAGCTTGCTTGACATTTTCATCTTGGAATCCCAATAAATCCAATTGTGCTTCCAGCATTTTCTGTGCAGGCTCTGCCAACCCCACTGGATCACTCTTCATCGAGCTACTCCACGTCCTTTTCTCCTTTTGTATCGAGATACTGCTGTATGGATCATCCAGATCATCATCGTTCACTTGATTCACTGTGTTGTCGGCTGTAAGAACTGGTAAAGTAGTAACGATTGATCCTTTCGTCGCGTCAGTAGGACCCGTCGACGCGTAAATCTTGGCAATAACTGCGTCCTGTTGCTCGATTGCAGTGGTGAGACATTCACAGCGATCACGTAGCGTCACAATCTCTAGGTCTCGTGCTACTAAGGCACTCTTCAGGTCCATGACTTGATTCCGTAGCTGCTCATTAGTACGTCGTAATTCTTTGTGATTAACTGGAACCTCTTCCTCGTGCCTCTGATAATCTTCTTTTCGTGTACTTGTATCACTTGTCTCTTGTGAGAGTGTTGAGTGTACCTTCTTGTATTGTAAAGCGCCATTAATCTTGGACACGGAATCCAGCAGCTCTACTTCAACTTCCTCGTCCGATGAACTCGACGCCATCGAAATAATTTTCGTTTGAAATGCTAAAATAATAATTATTGTTAGAGAAAAGGAATATTAATGATCGACGTCGGTTTTTGAGGTTTTTTAGGAATTGTACCAGGTTTGAGAGGTGGTTGTCAAAAAGGCTACAGCTTATTTTGGGTTCCTGATTTCCAGCTGTTCAGGCAGTGATAGACAGATGAACACGACATCAAACCAATACGAATCACAATTGCACGCTCGACAAGTTCTTGGTTTTAGAGAGAGACGCAGACAAGTCTATTTAATATGTAGTAGTTGTAGAATCTCTAGATTCAATGTCTGATTAGCAGCCAACGCCACTGGTGGTTGGACGAGTCTAGTCACCTAGAAGTGACAACTCGACCTACCAGTTGCTGAACGTGAACGTGATAAAGACAAACATCTTGTTGTCAAAGATAAAGTGAGGACCCTCGCTTGGGTCAGTCACTTGTAGAAGTGTACTCAAGCGTTTCAAGATGAGACTACGGACAGTATCATGCAAAGTACAATAACAGTAGCATCAGATGTTACCGATTCAATCGTTATGCAATTTCCGATAGCTTCATTGGACGCATGTGATATCCTGGCGCACTGTCGTCACGATATCGACCATAAGCATACTATAAATGGCATCAAGTATTGAGTCGAAGCCCATCATTGTTTACAAAATGTAGTCAACACGACAGATAACACGCCCATGTAATCGAAACCATACCTCAATACGTCATCATCTTGATTACGGCTTTCCACTTCCAACTTGAACCTCGTATTCAAGCGTATCTGATTCCGTATGGTTTTATTCGATTTCATAGGTTCGGAAGAATCTTGTCCTATCAAATGAGTCAGTTTTTGCGTCAGAAGACGACGACAAATAGGGACGTCTTTATCGGTCCGTTTCTTACTCTCTCGCGACTCGTTCATCGCCGTTCCTGCGTGTATCAACGAACCTTTACCCTTCTAGACGTATTACGCTCGTTTGTTTGGTCCTTAAAGTCCGTCTCAATTCGTTCACGTTCAAGCAAAACAAGACGTTACGTACCATCACTCCCACGACCATCACTCTCGCACGACACAATGAACGCCCGGTCCAGTATTTCTGGCTCTCCACGTCATATGACAATGGATGCAATGAATCATTTGTCGATACGGAGTCTTGAAGAACTGAATCGACTTTCCCAAGCTACACGGGAGTTTGGTGAAGTCTATTGTGGAAGTCCCGAGCCTTCCAGACGCAGTCCCAAGTTTTTACAGCGTATTTTTGACCCTTTAGAGAGCAAAAGTGACGAGGAATGTTTGTTTCGCGTCCGTCTCTCGGGTATTCAATGTCGTAATTTACAAGGACGGAGATTTAGTGGCAAAAGTGGTCCTTTTGTGGAATTTTACTGGGACGATGAAGCCGAAACGACGCCGTATTCAACACCAGTGATTAAAGCAGATTTGAATCCAAATTATAAAGGCGTGCTCATTGCATTCGAGTACAAGGCGACATTGAAAACATTGGCACAGAGATTTTTAACGGTCAAAGTGTTTTTAGACCGGAAATTCTATGGCAAAGATTTGGTTGGACATACAAAAGTTGACTTGTGGAGTATTGCGACGGGACCGGTACATCATGATCATCATTTGATTGGATGTGAAAATGGACGTGTGGTGTTTAATTGCTATATGGAGCAGTGCAGTGACTGGAACATTTCAGTGAGTGATGTGGGGGTCATGATGCCGGCAATTGCAAATGAATTGGATCGACCGGAAGGACATGATTTTCAAGAAGATGCATCGTTACCACTTAAAAAATTTGGCGTAAGTTACAAATGCACGATTGGAGCGGATGAAAAGTTTTACATGGGCAATAAACTGAAACACGCAATCTTGCGCGAGATTGGAGAGATTAGTGAAGTGAGTTTCCAGGCATTAGCAAGATTGGCAGTTTTGTCGTCTCGTGTGTCCAGACCAAACGCACAACCTAAGGGTGAAGCTGGAGGTGACGATGAAGCTGCTGCTGGCTCCCTTGTGGCGCAAGATCCGATGGGTGTGGGATGGACGTCATCATCGGACTACCTTCCTCCTATTACGCGGTATAGTACGTTCGATGAGCTCATGTCGGCAACTTTGACCTTAGAGGTGAGCTCACACTGCTAACGTTTAGAATTATTGGTTGCACTGATTTTTGCTGACATTATTACTGGTCTCGTCATCAGGTTCGCCAATTGTTGGTAGGTCGCGGTCAAATGTCTACTGATCCAGATGGAGGATTTCTAAACTTGCTAGAAAAGTACAAGAAAGACACATTGGTACGTTCTGGATGTACACGGGTGACGTAAAAATTGTGGCTGGTTGGTTAATTTTGTGCGTTCATATATGTAGGCAATACCGAATACGGATGTTCAATTCGATGAGGAGATCAGCGATACTATCCTGTTTGGGCAAACATGGCTTTCGCTGGAAAAGATTTTTGAAGACGCCCTCCAAGAGCGGATAAAGAAGAAGTACGATGCTGATCCGAGTGCAGGCATGAATGGTCTCGGGTTTTCCGAGCAGTTTGTCACGAGCAAGTTTGAGCAGAGTCTTACATTAAAAGGACACCAAGTTGGAGTGATTTATGGTACAATCTTGTTCAAGCGCATTCCTGACGTGCGACAACTTCGATGCGGAGTAAACAGCGAGAATGGCATTTCTTCGTCCAGCTCTGTAATAATTGGAGCAGCCGCAGCAGGGTCCAACAAGAGGAATCTGCGCAAATCGAAGGTGGTGATTCCAATTGAAGCTCAGCGTGTGTTGGAGAAAATGCAGGACTTGGTAGAACTAATGGCGAATCGACAAAAAGATGACAAAGAAGGCAAGGTGCGGAAGGCAACAAAGATTCTGAAAATGTTGCAAATATCTCACAAAGTGTCAATGCTGTCGTGGGTCTATGTATCTGCCGCGGCGCTGGAAGAAACAAAAAATATCTTGTTGCGGCTGTGGCAGTTCTTGCTGGATAATATTCGCGTTCGTCACTATACGCTGCGAAATGTGTTTTACGAATTGCTTTTCTATTTAGTAAAGCGCGCGGAGCTGAGTGACTTACCGTTGTTGGGATTTGATTCGACAGCGGCGACTACCGTATCTAGGACGAAACATGTACATAAAGTATTGAAAACGGACCTGGAGTTCGGCTTGAAGTTGCGAGCTATGCTTGTAGAAACCAAGTTTTGCGTCCTTCAAACGGTCTCTGTTCGTGGCGTCATGAACAACAATCTCATGTTTTTTGTAGCGAGAATGTTGTCGGTTCTGTGTTTCCGGCTTCCAAGTTTTGGTGTGGAGCTGTACCAGCTGTGGTCAGAATCGTACAATGAACCAGCGCCTGAACTTGCTGCTGAGTTCCGAATGAATGCTGATGCAGACTTGTTTGCCATGGATGGATTGGAAGCTCACCTGGACTGGCGTCGATTTCACAAAGCTGTTTTTGACGAGTATGGAGAGAAAGTGCTTCGAAATCAAGAAGAAGAAGCTGAAGACAAGTACGAGGAGACTTCTGAAGCGTGGAAATCGCGCTTTCGTCGACTTAATGGAGCAGCGAATACCTTGAATATCTTGCTGGTGGATCAATGGCTGTGGTATGTACTCGACACCTTAGCAGTTCTCAACCAGAAGATTGGATGGATCCACTTGCCAGGTTACACTCAAGTGCTGATGGTGTTCTTTTTAGAGTTGAAGACGCAGAAGTCAGGCTGGCTCCCACCCACACTCTATAAGTTGTCGTGCACAATGCTGTCGAACTCGAGCTTGATCAACCCGATGACCAAGTTCCTCCTCAGCAGCACCAGCGTGCATGACGTCACAGCGGTAATTGGTGCTGTGGAACTTCTCGGGGTGTGGATGTATATGATTCGAAGTTGGCGCGTTCGTTTGAGTTCGTACCGACTGTCGCACCTAGAAAACAATGATCGCTGGAACTTTCACCAAGACGACCAATACTCGATTCCAGCCGGCGATGAAGTTTCGTTGCTTCCGCCGTCGTTCGATTTTCGGTTTCTTTGCGCCGCGTTACGCATTTTGCTAGACTCCGAACACACTCAGGTTGTTTTGACAACTCTGGAGTTCCTTTACAACTGTTGGGATTGCTTCCCCGAGCGACATGCGGACAAGCTACGCTTCGAGCTGCTCCGGTCTTTCGTCCGACTGTTTTTGCATTGGCACAGTGAAGTACGATTCTTTTTTCAGACGCTGATTGCTTTCCGTGCAATGAAGCCTCACGGATGGACACAAAAAGGGGCATCTTTCGTGAATACACCACCACACAGCCGCCGCCAAATGGATGCTGTGGCTGCTGATTTCAATTTGTCTCTTGGAACCGAGGAGCGCAGTGACGCTACACGACGCTCGCGATCTATCAGTACGAGCAGCCTAATGGACTCGGTACAAAAGCGGCTTAGCTCAACGTCACCGCGCTCGTCACCAAGAAATTCAGCCTCAAGTTTGTCTTTAACAGTATCATCACCCAACAGCCGAGTTGGTAGCGGTAGCAGTACGCCGACTTCGGACTACAAAAGTGGAGACAGCTTTCATTTGGATCAGACAAGAACACGCAGTATATCGGACGACTTGTCTAGACATCAGATGCCGCAACAGCCAGAGATGGATAAAAACATCCAGATGAAATTCAATCGACTGCTCGAGTCGATCTACGCCGCTGCGAAAGTGTATATTGACCGTCAAAGTGAGAGCGGGAACCTTTTACGAAAGCAGACAACGGAGGCCACGTGGAAGAAGAAGGGCATGCTCCTCAAGCAGGGCTTTATCTACAAGAACACTTGGAAAAATAGGTACTTCTCGCTTCAGAACAACAAGTTGGGTTACGCGGACACAGAGCACGGTCCTATCAAGGGTGAAATCAACATTATTGGTAGTGTGATCTCAGAGATGTCGAACCAGCTAGACCACTCTCGCGGAACACGCGTCGTACTCTTCAACTGTTTCTCTGTTGACAGTGGTTACCAGAGGTTTGTTCTGTGTGCTCCGTCGTTTGAGGAGCAGAGGGAATGGATTGAAGTGCTGGCACAAAATGCAACTGCCGAGACTGCCGTGCGAAAAGACAACGAGACACTATCACAGCTCGATCTAGCTGAAGTGTCAGACCAATTGGAGGCGCTGGCAGGGAAGCACACGTCTGCGGATGAAGTGCCCGAGTCTTTGTTGCCGTATTCGGTGCTCGCTGTCAAAGAGTAGGTTCTATTCATCTAACTTTTTGTTTCTCCGAGCGATCGATTCCTAACTCGTTGCTTGCTTCTTTTTTCAGATGGCTGAATTTCCGAGTGACAGCGCTAGAGACTGAAAGCAAACTTGCTACTGGTCAGCCTTTCCAGATGCCAGTGCTGCTGTCCAAGTCGTCTTTGTATGCGGATGATGACTGAACGTAGTCGTTAGAGCGCCAGAGGATGCTTTTTTGGATATTGAAGTTTTTATCGGTAGGCACGTCTACTTGTTTTCTATCATTTATGTTAGTATATGCATCACCAACATGCCAAGTATTCGTATGTATGTCTACCACTTTTAGCGAAGCGATGTGTGTGAGATAGATCAGGCTGTCTGCTGCCGTTATTCTAATGCAACAATGTATCGGCTCATATGTTTGCAGATTTCTAGGAACAATTAATGGATATTCGCAGCACGTTTGAAGCATCGCTTGCTAATCCACCTTGCTTTGTCGTCAAGTTCCCACAATTTTGCAGCAGCTACGGAACAGGTCACTTTTCAACATCTTCCGCTTTGCCTTGTAGCATCTAAATGGTCAATCATCCTGAAATGCTTGACATCAAATCATTGCCCGAGAAATTCTGAATTTGCTGCTCCGAATTTCACCACTTGGTTCTTCGCTTCCTGTTCTTCTTCGTTCATGCTAAATACTTGAGCGAGAGCGTCAAACTTGACACTGGAATGTGTGCTACAGTGTGTACATTCTCCGTAAGGTGCTCAGAATCGAAACAATACACTCTGCGCTATATCCATCATTGTAAATCACTTCCTTGTACATCTTCTTGAACATTTCCAGCTTCTTGTTCCTTGCGTGGGCACTGCTGAGGCGTCCACCAGAGCATAATCGAATAAGCTGGTGCAGCACTGCCTTTACCTTTGCCACGATGTCGCGAGCAAGTGAGGTCATTTCGTCCATCTCGAGCTTTGAATCCGTAGTAGAGTTGGTGTTAAACGCTTCGTATGTGTTTAGCAGTATGAGCAAAGCATGTTCAATGCTTTCGAAATGACCACCAAGAATATGCAGATCCGCTAGCTCTTGATGGATCAGTACAAACGTTTTGCCGACTTCCACAGCACCAAAGTAGTTTAAAGCCTTTTCGTAATGTCTCCTAGCAATTTCCATGCGGCTTGTCAGTGTCGATGACGCTCCTTCAGACTTATCGACTTGTGCGCTCTTCCTCTCAGTATGCAACGTACTGGAAATCATGCGACTGTAGAACGAAGCAATCTGGTAGTGGGTAGACGCCGTTTGTTTCTGGTCACTCAGCTCTGCGTACAATGTCAACGCCTTATTAAACATTGTGAGCGTTTCATTTGCGCGTGCTTTCGTAGGAGAGTGCCCTGTAGTATCCAGAAAGGATGTATTGTTCGCCAGGTCTACCGCCCATACCAGATAGGTCAGCGCCAATTCACCTTTCACTTTTCGCTTCAAATCATTATCTGCATTGCTTTGCTTCAAAAGCTGCAAAGCTTCTGTACAAAGTTGAATTGCAGTTTGATAATGCTCTTCTCGTGAGTCCGCCGATTTACCTTGCGCAAATATTTTGTGAAGGTGTGCGAGGTTAGCCCGAAGCAGAGCTACGTTGATTCCGTCTAAAAGAGAGTCAGAAGTAAGTAATCCACGACTACCACGAAATCGGAACAGTAACAACATGCCAAGAAGATACCTTCGATGTCACTGAAGATCTTGCACCCACGCTCAAACCACCTGAAAGCTTCCTTGTAGTCGCACTTCACAGCAAGAAAATACTTGCCTAGCTCGTTGCTTGCGTTACCTAGTTTTCTCATCATCGTGCTACGTTAACACAAGAATACGCATCGGACACTCGTTAGGGCGATAAACAATCAAACCAGCCACACATTAGATGAATATGGACATACAAAAACAGGTCAGAGTTCGCCGGTGGTGATAGTGCGTGTAAGTAGGCCAGGAAAGAAAGCATCAGCAGACCCTCTTCTCTCCTTTCAAGCGTCTGGTTATCGGAAGACGTAACATCTTCTTTGCACGTCTGCATAAACTCACTTGCATTATCACGTAGACTTGCGAGCTGATCTCGTTTGGCACCCGAGATGATATCGTACAGAGCGATCAATTCACCATAAACGGTCACGGTTCTTTGAGTAGCTATGTCGCCAATCAAGCCAAGCAAGGAGCAACGGAGCTCAGCTTCAGAGACACAAATCGTGATCTTGTCTTGGGAGAATCCTCCTCTTCCAACACCTTCAAAGTCCAGCTTATCAAGCAGGGAGTCAAACGCAGCTTCATGCTCTCGCGAAGTCAACTCAAATGGCTGCACATCACCAGGAATGGAGCTCAGAGTTAAAAATTGACTTGCCTCAACAATACATTTCACCGCGTCAATCCACCTGTGACAGCTAACGTATACGTGTCCGAGCTCAAGGCATGCAGAGCTGAACTTCAGCTGAAGTCGACTCAATTCTTCATTCATGAAACTGCCCATCTCGCTGTCTCCATCTTCGTCTTCGGGTGCTAGTTCTCCCTCGCTTGCAATTGCAGCAGTCTCATCCGTTCCATCTTCACTGTGTGTCAGCGCGGGACCAGAATCTTTCGGAATGCATTCTTCAAACAAAATGATGCTCGCAAGCAAGTACTGTTTCGCCTTCTCAAGTGACCCGATTGCCGCCTCTCGATCCGAGTCTTCTGGTGCCAAATCTGCTGGATTAGAAGAATGAAATTCGTTGCACTCACGAAGATATGTATCAGCAAGCTGTTCACTGACCGACGAGCAAATAGAGCTGTGCGCCGTCCCTCCCTTTAGGGCAATTTCTCCCAATAAACTCATACACGTGCGCAATAATTCGCGTTGGCGCTGCTGAAGCTGCTGTTGCAGGTGCGGTGTTCCTGCCGCTAGTGAGTTAGATAGCCTTGAAGCCCGAGCTGCAAACCGATAGCACAACATTGCCATCATGTATTTCCACTTGAGCTGACTTCCTTGGGATAGCACGTCTACATCGTAGAGCCGTAACGATGTTTCACCTTCTTTTCGATGCAACCAGTACGTGCCATTTGGCCTGGAACAGTTCTCCTGAAGAAACTTGAGCAGCATTGACGCATTCATACTTACATCCTGGACGTCAAACAAGGGTCGTCCAGAGCCTGACATGTACGGAATTTGTCGTGTCTTTACGAGCTTGTAGCCACGGACCAGTCCTTTTGAATGCATGCAAATCGCCAGTTCCGGGATATTTGCAATGACGTTGTCCAAGTAATAGTCCAGCACAGTGCAGAGAGATAATTCCTTGTCCATATCGTGCAGTTTTAAAGAAACGGCTGGATGTTCCTGATTGCTGAACAAAAGAACTCGACTACCAAGCATCTAAAAGCAGAGTCCGACATTTGTAGTTAGTGTAGACACTCTACAGACTTTCAAGCTAAATAAAGATGCGTACCATGTTAAGATCGTTGAATTTCCATTTCAAAATGCGCTGGAACGTCTGTGAGTCTCCATGTGCTGGTGAATGCTGCGCTGCAGACGCAAACCAGTTTGTTCCTGTCGGGATGAACGGAGGACACGATTTTTGCCGGCTTGAAGGACTCGATTCGACCTCTTGCTGTGTGTCACGACTACAATGAGACTCATTTTCAGTCGCCCACGAACGATGGTGAGGTACCGAAGATGACGGCACGGGTACGCTCATCTCACCATCATCATCATCTTGTTGACTAGTAGTAACCAACGCAATTTGTTCACTCCAATTCGGAGTCTGTCTCTCATTCCCCACCGCAGCATTGAACGCTTCTATGTTCTTCTTCTTCTTTTTCGTCTTTTTAGCTTTCTTGGCATGTTTTTTCTTCATCTTGTGCTCTTCTTGTTTCTCCTTCTTTTCTTCCATCCTTTGATCCACTTTTTTATCCGACTCGAGAAACGAACTTTTTACTGTGCTCTCATAAATGAATTTTTCATACAATAATTTCTGCGTCGTTTCATCCGATTGATGTGCCAATTGTAAAGTATCTTGTGATAAATCCTCAAATCCAATCGGAAGATCATTTTCATCCAATTCTCCATCCACGACCAATGTCGATCCAACTCGATGTACTGCCAAGGATATTCTTGATTGCGAATAGGGTAATTTAAATAATCTCTTGATATTTTCAGCCGGTCCTAGAAAATCCACTTGTTCTTCGTCCAATGATGACGTCAACTCGACTCGATTTCCTCGTAATCGAACCGATAATTGTGGTTCATCCAGCTTACCAAGTTTCAGTGCATGGATAAAATCCAAAGACACGGGTGCGGTGGGTGAGATATTATCCGTTTCGACCTTTAAAAATCCAGATATTAATTCTTGCGTCGCCGTTTGAGGTTTTTTCAAATTGGATATTTCAGAATCCAAGGAATTTATCCGGAGACGAGGAGATGGCAACATTGTTGCGTTTAAATTTGTATCCAATTGTAATTTTTGAAACGGAACAAGAGCCGAGGATGAAGAATGCGGGTCAAGTTGATCAGAATGATGGTCGGTCTGTGGATATTCGAGACCTATTGGATAATCGGGAATATCCATGGAGGAGGATGGATTTTCTAGTACAGATAAATGAACATGTTGTTCCTTATGAGTGTCTTCTACCCAAACTGATACAGTGTTTGATCCTGTGGGACTTGGTGCAGGTGAGACAGGGAGAGCAAAGGACGCGACACTGCGTTCGTAGTCATCATTTGGGATGTCCATTTTGGATGTTTGTTGGATGTTTTGGAAAGCGAGATATTGAATTGGATTTTGGATGTTTGTGCAGGATATACTATTTGAAAACCGGTTGAATATTGATTGATGTACTAGCTGAATACCGGTAGAGATAGGCAGTTTCTTCAAAGTAACATGTCTATTAATTACGGGAGTAGTAATTGTCACTGATTTGATCAAATAGTATTACAAAAATATATTTAAATACGTTCTCATACTATAGCATTAATACAGCTTGAACCTGGCCTACAAAGCGCATGTGTGCAAATGCTGGAGCTGCAGCACCGCTACTTCCTAGCATATGGACGCCTGCTTTTGACATTTCGTCTGCGATTGTTACAGCAACAAGCTGATATGCTTTAGCTAACAACCGTATCATTACTTGCACGACCAATGAATTTGAGTGTCAAAGATGCAGGCTTTTATTGTAAAGTGCTGGGGTACCGCTAGAAGGCATCTAGCCTCGCTCATTGCTCGGTAAGGCCGTTCAACTCTTCCATTGAGTCCCCATGAAGGCATTAATAATGATTCAAAGTAAACCATCTTTGCTTTTTTTCCTGGTAAGATATCTGTTCGGGTGGTACTACTGTCATCGATATCTACTGACTGGTGCAACACCAGCACGAATACCGTCGCTCGAGCATTGTGTCGTGGCATTTTGCTTCATACATGCCCAATAGTAAAGTCCGCTGATCGGAGTGCTCTACTTCTTGACAGTGTTGTTGTTGTTGGTCATGTAGTGTCCTTCTCGGTTCTGATAATATGATAATGACGAAGCAAGCCGGGGTTTTATTACGTTGCATGCACTGGACGGGTTTCCTCATAGTCGTCAATGCACTGGGCGCACAACCATGCACTACCAAATTTGAACTAAAGAGCAACAACGACCAAGCGACGAAGGCCTCCAAAGAGCCGGCATTCCGGTCCTCTTACCTTGGGCGGGAGGGATGTCTCCCATCAGGGATCAGTCTGCCTGGCCCGTCTCGGACAGCCGATTTTAAACCTGACCTCCCTTTCAAGGCATCACCTGCCCCCTGCATGGTCAAACGGTCCCACGTTCCCTTTTGGAGTGTCCCCTATAAAGCCCATCGGATTGAGCCAGCAGAATGAGCTTGTGCATAGGAGAAGGACGTAGTCATGGTAGAAGATCAGAAGATTTCTCTCACAGACATATCTACAATAATCATAAGGAGTTCACTTCCCAATTCGAGCCTTCGAGCAACAACGGCCAAGAGACGAAGACCTTCAAAGAGCCGGTCAACCGGCCCCCTCCGACCAGGGCGGGAAGTCCCTCCAACGGGAGGCCCAGGATAAGAGGGGGGAGGTTTTCCCTCTGCTGCGTGCGCTATGGGGGGCAAGCGCAGCGTGCGAACCGTAAGGGGAGCACCAACCCTGTTACCCCCGGGGGGAGAGGATCGATGACCGCGGTTATCATTCCCTCTTTCCCCAATAGTTCCTGCTATTCTACGTCAGCCTTCAAGCCGCCGATTCGATCGCCGAGCGCGAATCTCGGTCCCACGAAGTGAACTTGCCAAGAACGTGAATTGATCGGCCCCGTCCAGGTGCATCAGCGGTCGATCGGTACTGATCGGTGTGGTGCCCGGCGCTTGTTGCGATCATTGAGCCACTGTTTACACCTCGGGCTGGATACCCGATTCCACGTGCCCTTTTCGGAGTGTCCCCCGTGACGCCCGACGTCTCGAGCCAGCAGATTGAGCCAGCGAGGCGAAGAATGGCGAAGTCCTGGTAGAAGCACTCCAGACATCTTGCCAATCCTTAATGTTTGAAATAGACGGTCTGTTCTTCTCTTTCTAGTGTACGCACTTGAGTAGAGAACGAGATGATGTCAAAGAATGAGCATTGGGTCTTTCCTGCATCTTCTTCACACCCAACAAAAGGCACCACTTTATTCAAAAGGTAAAAAGATAGACCTCGTTCAATCTTCTCATAACGTGACGACCACATCGCCCTAGTATAAGAAAAAGACAAAGATCTGTACTCCTCTCTATTGATGTTTAGCTGCCTGTGTTTCAAAACGCTTCTTGACCTCGGGCTGCATGACCGACTTGATACTCTCCATAAGCGTTTTGTTCTTATGTAGCTCATTCTAATAGCATTATTCAGTCAATTACAAGTGACACAATACCACTCAACAAGACAATCTTGTGACATCATACCATATAACAGCGCTTGTAAGCTTCGTATTCTTTCTGACAGCCAATTTCGCCTTGTGCCTTCTGCTGCAAGAATACATCCGTATACCACTTATCAAAGCACTGCTCATACGCCGCTTTCTTCTGCCAACAACCGGGCTCTTCCTTTGTCTCTTGATCTGCCATACGCATTATGAGGAGCTCCAAAATTATTGGCTGCAATCATTCCACGCCAATGAACTTGAACGATGTATGCGAAGGCCTTCAATCGGAATTAAAAAAAGTTTGCTCTGCGAAATGGCTACACTTTCGAGAGCAAGTAGGTACGTAGGTAGCACAATATCTACCGACTGCGCTGGAATTCGAGCTGATATTGCTGGTGTTGCAGCCCTTCTCGTTGTATTTGGGCCGGCAAAGATTGATACGATCGAGTAATGGATGGCGTGGCCGTTGGACCCGGTATCATGATGTGGTGGCCACTCAGGAAGCACTGATCACACACGCGCTGCGGCTCGGATAGCGCAAATTTGGGCAATGACACACGGTTCGTCGAGTGCTGGTAGCATACACTATGACCACAATTACGGCAGTGATGACGGCGTTTTACAAGTGTGAATCCGCATGCACACACGTGACACATGCGCGACTGCTTCCATCGTGGCGGGAACGCCGTCTTGCTGCGAGGGCCTGCACATAGACTTCTTGAGGTCATATTGACGTTGCCACGGTTAACGTTGACTTTTGTGGGCACGTGAAAATTAGTCACGTTAGAAATACCCTTGGCTGAGTCAAACATGCCAAGCGGCATGGAATCTTCAGCCGTTGCAATCGAGATCAAATCGTTCTCACGTTCACGGAGCCGTTGCTCTGTCAATAAAGACTTGACATGGGGATCACTTCTCGACACAATATTGCTCTGATCTCGTTGAGGATCCGATACGAAACCGCCATAACTCATACTTGTGCTCTCATAGGTGTCCCGTGGTAGGTCAAAGAACGAATCTTGTCGATCTGATAAACTCCTCTCGATTTTATTACTGCGCAGAGGTTGTTGTTGGAATGGCGGTAGCTGGTAATGTCGGTGTTGTTGTTGATACTCAAATTCATCTTCGTCCACCACGTCACTATCTTCACCGTAGTAGTAAGTATGATTCTGATGTGGCAGGTAGTCCGAGCCGTCACGAATATCATCATCATCATCATCATGCAGCAACGTGTTGTTATACGGCAGCTGATAGTCAATAGTTTCAGTGACTGATTCTCCATCCTCCTTGCCCATATAATCAGGTTCGTAGACTTCTCGACCGTCATCTTCCGGTCCTCGACTGCCATGCGCAGCAGCACGCAAAACTTCTAAAAAACGCTCCCCACACTCTGCTTGAACGGCCAAATCAATAGGCAAATGGCCAGCATCATTGCGCATATGCACAGCATACGGGTTGGCAAAAACCACCTTCACTACAATGTCTGTAGGCGTGTCCTGATGCAAACAGACCCAATGCAACACCGTCATACCACTAGCGTCCGTACGCTGAGCTACCTGACGGTTTTCACGTATTGCCAAGAGCAGTAAGTCCCATTCCCCATTAATCGCGTATAACAAGTCCCCGTCCATAATAAAATAAAGTCAATTGTAAATGGACTTCCTGGTCTTCTTGACCTATTTGACTTTTGGAGCTCTGCCTCAATAGTAGCCGACGAGTAGACGATGGACCTGGAATGACACTTTTACTCATTCGTGCATAACCGGAACGACGTAGCCTTTTTAACCAATAGGTAATGCGAGGGTAGGGCCAAGAGAGGCCTTCGGACAACCTTAGTGCTACATATCCTTGTGCTCTACTCCCGCTCTATGTTTTTTTGTAGATAAAGAGTGTCGGAAAGTGTACCTCGACCAGAGAGCCGTATTTTTCAATTGACAAATCTCTATCTTATCGCAATACGAACGAGCGAGACAGTGAAAAAGTGACAAAAACAGAAAAAGAGAAGAAAAAAAAGTGTTGTATGGCGGTCTATGGAACAAGAGGCATCTATACTGAAAGAATATGTACTAAACATACCTCGAGCTCATAGATCGTTTGCTTTTTTTGAACATGCGTAATCTGTTTTATGAGAGAATCACCCATTATGAGCTCTTGCCAGTATCTACTCATTTCGATATTATGAAATGCTGAAAATATAGTGTTAAAGAGAAGACATCATGTAACTCCTCTAAATCGCGTGTGCCACATAAACTTCGCTATCTACACCAAAATCGGTGTCATATACTTATGTTACATTCCCTCAATTTCCACCAATCTTAGCTCTTGTTCTACTCGATCGTTAAGTACCCCTAGCGTCTGTATAATTCCATTCATGGCCGCTGACGTCAGTGCTCGTGTCCATCTCGTGGCCGAGAAACTGCAGCTAAAAGCGCAGGATGCACAGCGTAAGGGCAACACTAAAGCGTCCGAAGCTCTGTATGCTTCTGTGTCTGATCTACGACAGGCATTAGCGCTTATCTCGGAGCAACGGCATCTTTTAACACGACGTAAAGGCGAAGGCTCCGACGAAGAAGAAGATGACGCTGATGCGGCCGTTCAGACGATTGTTACGCGATTATTAAGAGTTAAGACGACATTGGGGAAGAAAGCAGAAGATATGAAGACAAAAGGGAACGAGAAGGCAGCTACAGCGTTGCAGCAGTCGGCAATAGCAGTGGATCAAGGGTGTTTACGGTTAAAAGAGCAGCAGCAGACGATCTTTGGGCTATTGGGACGGTGGGAAAAGATGCAGAGTGTTGTTATTGGTGAGATGAGAGAGAGAACAGTGAGCAGTGATGGAGAAGAGAAGGAGGTACAGGAGAAAGAGGAGACAGAAGAGAGGAAAGTGATTGCTAGAGTGCAATATCTTGTACAGCTTGGTGAGGTGATTGCAGAGGTTTTTCCAGAATGTCAAAAGGTGGAAGACGTGCAGAAGGAGGCGGAAAGGTTGAAACAGGAGGCGGAAAGAGCGAGAGAAGAGGTGGAGGAAATGAAAGTGGTGATACAGAGAGTTAAGAAGAGAGAGACAGTGAGACAGGAAGAGGATGCTGCACTGTTGGAGCAACAACGAGAGGCGTGTCAGGCCATGGAGCAATTGGTGCGCGAAAGTGATGAGGAGATTCATCGGATGACGAAGAGTGCAATGACACGAGCTGAAGAAATGCAGTCGCTGAAAATTGAAATGGAGAGTCTGGTTGTGGAGAAGGATCGTCTCGTGAGAGCTCATAGGGATGAGATTGAGGAGGTGCAGGGACAATTAGCGAGTGCGATGGATGCTCTCTCGACAAAGATGGACGGCGAGAAATTGCAGGCTGAAGAGATGCAGATATTGCAAACCGAGCTGGACAGTGTAATTTTGGAGAAGAACAACCTTGTTAAAGCACATGCGGATGAAGTGGATGAGCTTCGTCGACAACTTGAGAGTGCAACGGCTTCTCTCTCCGCAACGTCGGCGGACACAGCAGAAGCTAATTGCGAAGAGCTACAGGCGTTGCTGGCCACGGTCGATACTTTAACTGCGGAAAAGGAGAATCTGATTAAATTGCATGTCAATGAAGTGAAAGAGCTTCAGAAGGCACATTCACACGAAATGGAAGATCTTCGTCAAAAGTTTGACTGTGCCATGAATGATGTTTCTACAAGTATAGAAGCGAGTGGAAGGGCAAGTGTCGGAAAAGTGCAGGGGATGCAGGCCACGGACAACTTGATCTCTGACAAAGAAGATCTTGCAAAGCCGTATGCGGAGAAGGTTGAGGCGCTTCAAAAAGCACATAGAGACGAAGTTGACGATCTTCGTCGACAGCTCGAGAGTGCGACATCTCTTCTTTCGGCAAGTGTGGAGAAGATGAATGGATCAAATGCCGAAGAATTGCAGTCGTTAAGAGACAAAGTAAATGACTTGACCTCAGAAAAAGAGGACCTTGCGAAAACCCATGGTAACGAGCTCGAAAAACTTTGGAAGGCGCATGTGGCCGAACTTGAAGACCTTCGCCACCAGCTTGAAGCCACCACAGATGATAGAGCTGACCACGCTACAAAGACTAAGGAGAGGCCCGAGTCAACTTTTGACGAACTACAGCAGATACGGGCCGAGGTGGGTGCTCTAATCATTGAGAAAGATCGCCTTGTAAGAGAACATGCAGTAGAGATTGATAAGCTTCTTCACCAGGTGAAGGGTGGAAAAGCCGGCGAAACAAGCAAGGAGGAGTCTAGTGTCCACGATAATGAATGTGATGGTGAATGTGTAGTGAACGATGACGTACCTGTTATGGAGTTAGAAGAAGACGAGCATCAGCCAGCTGATATTGCAGATGAAGACAAAGCGAATACAAACTTAGATGATGACAGTGACTCCAAGAATGCAATGGATAGTTTGAATGCAGGGAAGGATCATGCAGAGTCTCAGGAAAAAGCAGAGCTTCTCGCTAACGAAGAGACAAACGTCGTTGACAAGCTTCGAAGATCACATGAAGAAGAGACAAGATGTTTGATTCAGCGCCTTGCCGATAGCGAAGGCATGCGCGAGTCCCTTGTTACACAGCTGAAGGAGATGAAAAGTGAGCTTGCAGCTAAATCAGCTGAGCAAAAGGAGGCTGCAGAAGCGCTTATACACTGTAAAGCTGAGCTTTGTGCCTGTCGTTCCGAATTAGAAGCTCAAATTGTTGAGTGCAGTCAATTGAAGAGCGAGTTGGAGGCAGTGCGACATGCAGAGGCTGCTAAAAGCGGAGAGATTGACGAGCGCTTGTCGGAGTTCACTACTGAACTGCGCAAAGTCGTCATTGCTGTGAGGTCCCGTGACAGCGAGGCAATGCGTGACAGCAAGTTGTGGCAGTCTCCAGAAGTGAAAGAGCTATGTAGCGGGCTTGCACCACTACTGGTTGATCTGGTGTCCGCTCCAGACCGGATACATGCAATAGAGGAGCAACTGAAATTGATGTGTAGCGAGCGTGATAACGAGAAACTGATGATTGACCAGTTTGTAAAGACATCAGATTGGCGTTTGTTCGCGAAAGATGACGAGAAAGCGGATGAAGTTACGGGATCCCTGGATATGGATTTACAGGAGCGTTTATCTGTTGCCAAGATCAACATCCACCGCTGGCTAGATGAACTGCAGTTGCTTCGTGACCGCGTTGAGAAGGACTTGGTAAAGCTGAATACGTTGGAGCACGAGAAGCTGCAACACCAGAAACGATTGGTGGCACTCGAAGAATCTGAGCACGACCTCCACCTCCTGGTAGAGTCATTGAGAGAAGAATTGGAAGTCATGCGAACTGAGAATCAGGAAGCCGTAAAATTTGCGGAAAGGCTAAAGGCTCAAAACCATTCAGCTAGTATCCAGGAGCAACAGCAGCAGGCAGCTCAGCAGGAAGAGGTCGCTGAGTTACAGCAACAGCTAGTTACAGTGCGTAGTGACTTTGATCGGTACCGTGCTCGGTCACATACAGCGCTGAAGAAGATGGAAAAGCGCGCAGAGCTTTTGAACGGTATGCGAAAGGAGAACGAGGATTTGCTCAAGCAAGTAACGGAGAGTGATAGACAGCGAGAAGAGGCTATTGCTGCCCGTGAGGACAGCGAGTCTCGCCTCCAGGAGGTGCAGCGTACACAGGAGATGATGCAGGCAGAGTTCGAGCAACTTGCAACGGAAAAGTTGTGCATTATTGTCAAGCTGAAAGACCAAGGAGAGCGATTGGCTGCAGACCGAGAACAAATAGAAGCGAAAATTCAGGAGCTGGCAATCAAAACGCAAGAGCTAGAAATGGAGAAGAAACGAATTGTAGTGGAAAGTGATCGCAATAAGAAAGCAGAGCAGGCAGCTTTTCATGCTCAGCTTGATACCGCCACGGCGGTGGCGATTCGAACCGCAAAGCTGGATTTGCAAAAGGTGCATGATGCTCTTGAAGTAAGCAAGGCGGAGAATGACAAGCGGCAAAGGCATATTGAGTCTTTAGAGTTACAGCTGGAGAAGCAATCCCGTACAGCAGCAACATTTGACACGAAGACTAAGTCTCCAGTTGAAGCCAACGTTGTTATCCCTGCCCCTGTTGCTTATGTCTCACCGCTTGCGTCGTCCGCAGCTAAAGAGAAAACTAATGTGGCCGGTCTAGTGAAGGAAGTGAGCGTATTGAAAGCATCAGGTGCTTCCCTAAGGAAACAGCTGGATGACGCCCAGGCTGAGTTGGTTGCTCTGCAAGAGCGTTTTGCTACGACTAAAGCTGCTAATGCAGAGAAGGTGTTTGCGTTGGAGGAGAAAAGCAATCACTGGAAGATGGAGTTAGCGGTTGCGACCGAAGAAGTACAGCGTCTGAACACCGTCGTTGAAGCGCAGAAGAAAATGGTTCCGCAACCACTAACTAATGGTACAGTAAAATTAGCCACAGATAAGACAAAGGAAGGTCAGACCTCTGCAGCGCGGATGCACGAGTTATTGGAACAAAATCAGAGCCTTACAGCGGAGCTAGCTGATGCCAACACAGAAATCACTTTACTGACGAGGGCGTTGGATGATTGCCGAACGGAGTTGCAAGAAGCGCAGAGTCAACTCGAACAGCTTGCATTGTTATCATCTGAGCCCGAAAGCTGTGAGGATTCCAGTGCCATTTCGAAGGCGAAGAAAGCACTGGATCTGAGGGAAGAGGCGATAAAGAAGTTGCGTGTACAGGTATTTAATATGCAGGAAGAGATGCAGACACTTCGAAAAGAGAAGACAGCTCTTGAGCTCAAAGTGGAAAAAGGAGAATTGAATGAGCTGCAGGCTTGTCGGGATAACATACAGTCTGAAAAGGTGCGCGCGATGCAAGTGCAGAGGCGGCAAACCTTGGTGTCAGGTTTCGAGAAGCAGGTGGTGACGACGGTGGACGAGCTACAACAGCGACTGGAGCAACACTCCAGTGCTTTCCGTGAAGTGTGCGATTTTCGTGACGAACATTGTTCTTTTCTATTTTCGGATGGAGATGGAGGATATAGCAATTCATCTCAAGCTGTGGAACATGCTGATGATCCGGAGTTTGAGGAGTGTTTGGTGATGAGAAGTGGCGTGGTGATTAAAGCTGGTACTAGCTTCGAACTACCGGTATTTTGCGAGAAGAGCGGCTGGCGTGTGGTGTGGAGCTTCTCAATAAAGGAGGATGGAGCTGATGTTTCGTTCAAGTTGTCGGCAAGAACAAAGGATGAGACGTCGACCGAGACAGAGGTTGTATCTCCTGAGAGAATGAACGAGATGTCAGGGGTACTCCCGGTGCGGCATGATAACACGACGCTCGTGTTCGAATGGGATAATACCTTCTCTTGGCTCAATGAGAAGACATTGGACTACCACGTCTCTATCCAAGAGCCGCTGACTCCGCAGGCACAAAAGGTCCGACGTACTGAACGTGAACATCACACCAAGGCAAAGCTTCTGGAAGATGGTCTGGCACTTCTTCAAGCCGAGGCCCAGCGTCGTTCCGAGTTGTCAGATACCTTGAAGCGACTTGGTGAGTGTGAGGCTACCAAGGAAACACATTTGGCAGAGTTTAAGGCTCGCAAGACCGAGCTGTTGACACAGAAGAAGAGGTTTCAGGAAGAGATGGATGAGCAAAAGGTGTTGTTTTCAGCCATGCTTGAAGAACAAGATGAGCTAGAGGATATTGAACGTAGCATCGTCAAAACTTGGGAGTCCGCAGTTTCTGAGCGAGAAGATGTTGAAATGACGTTGCAGCTGGCAGGAAATGGTGCACAGCTAGAAGTACTGGCTCACAAGATGAAAGAGCAGGCACAATTTGTTGCAGAGCAATTGAAGAATCCCGGTTGTACTGCTCCTACTGCTGAGACTAGCAAAACAAGCGATGAAAAAGTGAGATCATCGTATGCTGAAGATAAAGTGGAGAAATCAAATTCTGAATGCGAGACTAAGATGAAGAACGAGCAGTGAAGACGTCTAATAGTTGCAGACATGTTTGAAGTCAAATATAAACTTGTTGAGGAGATTGAAGGACAGAGCCAACCCAGGCAGGGATCGAGTAGCTTCGTCTCTTTTTGTTGCAATCTTTTCAGACCAGTCACGCCGTATCTGACAGTATCAACGCCTCCTTGACGACGTTGTGTAGAGCCTCATACGCTCCATTGACAGATTATTATCCAATCATCATCTTAGAATCTGAGCGACATCCGTTCCTCTTCTTGATGGCGTCCTCGCCTTCCTCATCCGCGCCGGATACCGGTAACAAGACAGTAAATGGAAATATGTCAACAAGAAGAAATGCAGGCGCATCAGCTGCACTTTTTTCTGTCTCGAACAAAGACGTAGGAGCTAAGAGACAGTTTGTTGAACCTGAAGTTATTGCTCTAAATGAATTATTGGACACTTTTCCAAGCGAAATCGACGACACGCAAGTAAGCCACGACCAGAAACACAAACGTAAGAAGATACAAGGTACTGATGCTAAAGAGGCAGCTGTTTATAGCCACAAGAAGCAGCAAAAGGAGAAGAAAAACGAGGAGACAGAAGAAGAAGAAGAAGAAGAAGGACAAAAAGGGGCGTTAATAATGTCTGATACGGTACTTGCGCCAACAAGTCGACAGGGATTGACTACTACAGGCTCGAGATATACTGGAGGACAGATAAAACTTACGGACTTGGTACAACGTGTGCGTAATTTAGAGAGAGACAATCTGCATTTGAAGCAGGCTTTATTGTTGGGGAAAAATGCTACAGGACGGAAAACATCTGGAACTTTTGCGGCATTGGGAAGTTTAAACAATTTAGGAGCTCTAAGCAGTTTAGCCGGCTTGAGAAACATGGGAGAAAGGAGAACACTGAAAGCGGAGGAACGTGTCACTGTGGAGAGACTTTTGGCAGAGAGAACTAGAGTCGTGACGGAGATGGTGGAACATCTGAATGCTGCTTTTTTGAGTCTAGGAGATGCCTCAAGGGTGTGGCATGAAGATTGTCGTATCAGTGCTGGTGTCCGAGAGTGGGATGCCTTTGGACGTTTGCAGACTATTAGTCTGTGGAATATGATACGCTCAGTGTTCAAGAGCATTGTGGTTGATATTGTAGAGCTTCGACCACATCTTCCGGATGGTGAGATGATTCTGACCAAGTGGCGCATTCAGGGTGAAATCGCCTCGGCGCAACATCTGGAGCGCGTGTGCGCGTCGGAGGACTGCCCGGCGACTATGCGCGTAGCGCTTCTGGCAATCAAGTCGTCGGATTTGACGTTCACAGTTACCACGTACGTTGTATTCCACGATCTGCTTATTGCTGAGCAGCATCATTGCTGGGACCAGGTTGGC
The DNA here is from genome assembly GCA_947646735.1 of Peronospora farinosa. Classification (NCBI taxonomy): domain Eukaryota; phylum Oomycota; class Peronosporomycetes; order Peronosporales; family Peronosporaceae; genus Peronospora; species Peronospora farinosa. The sequence goes on along the minus strand of CANTFK010000807.1, from coordinate 143,856 downwards.
GTGTTCAAGCGGCTCTTCGGTGGCGAGATCCCGTTAACGGTACGGAACATGCTGGTCATCGATGAGGATACGGTTGCGGGCCGCAAGCAACCGCTTGCCGTGTAACGAGTCGTCGCTTCAGCTTGTATTTCGAAATATTTATCTCGTTTCCGTTAGCCAGCAAAGATGGCCAGCATGGTCTTACGCATGGTTCTGACTCAAAGGAACACTACGATACACTCCTCTATTTCGAATGGACCCAGGGGTGATAGCTTTTGTAGGTTTAGCTGGCAGGATGTTTTCATACTGTTCAGGGGCATTGAGCTTATAATTGCTTGTGAATGGCCCTATCGACATTATCAAACAGCGGTCAAGATGTGCATATCTTGAACTTGTGGGCTTCTTTTGGCAAGGGCATCGCGTGATGCGAGTCTTCGTTCGGACGCTTGAATGCGCATCTATCAGTGCATGCTGGTCTTACACGACGGAGCAGCCTCATGATGCACTGTTAAAAGGTGCACTACTGAATATACCCGGTTCGCAACGATCTACTTGATCCCGATTCTGGATCGAGTTGATCGTATGAGTACCGACTTGGTGCTGGTGCTGGTGCTTTTGCAAGTTACAGCTAATTTACAAGCGAACTTGTGCTCTATCAATGGTATAGACCACAAGAAGCCAAGAAAACAAGACAATGTCAAAAGTTTTGACCGAAGAACTTCTTCTAGTAATAGATTCAATAAGACCTCATGATCGAGACGATGAAATGTCAAGCTGCAAAGCACATGCAACGCAATGAAATGCTGCATATGTGATCAAGCGCACCTCTTGTTGAATACAGATAGGAAGAATGTGCCCTTTAGTCTACACGATAACTTTGAGCTTTTGCATCTAAAGGCCTCATACCGTGCATCAAAACCCTTTGAGATATTGCATTGAGAGCATTGGTACATTGTATTTACAGAGCTTTGTGATGGGTAGTGTTCGCTATGTAATAATGAGTGCGAAAACTACTGCACGAGACGGCGATTGTATCGCGTTGAACCTTCGATTCGATTCAACGCTGGATGCGAAAGATGTGGCTGAGATCTCTTGAAATCAGTGAGGAGAACTAAGTTAAAATGACGTGGGAGACCCTATCACCGGTAGGTGACATACTCGTCGATCAAGTCCAGGTGCTTGGCTTTCTTCTTGCAGTTTTCCCACATGCCCATTGTGAGCGGCACGCTCTTGCCCGACACGATTGTGCGCAAAGCTCGTCGGTCTTTGAGTTTGTCAGGAATTACCACCGGTGGGGTAGCCACGCACCGCATGTGGCCGAGGCTGAAGCGTGTGAGCTTAACTGGGTGCGTCTTGAGGATTTTCTGCTTGAGCACACGCACATCCTCCGGCAGCTCGATGGGCACCGGGTGGAAATGGCGACGAAAATTCGAGCGCTTCAAGAGTGCGCGAGGGGACTTGACGTGGCGGAGTTGTGACCGTTGAATGTGGAGTTGCGACCGCTGGATACGAAGCAGCAGGACTTTTGGTTGCATTCCCATTGTTGTAGTGACTGGAAGGACTTGACTTCGGAGCTGGCAGGTAAGTTGTGGAATGCCAATCTTCACAAAAAATGCGACGAGGCCGTAGTTTACAACCCCCCCCCCTCCGGTGGCCAATGGCTGGCAGAATCACACGGCTGTGGCGTGCCAGAAAGACCGTGGAACAATTGACCCCAACGCGAGACCGGTGCAAGGTTAGACTTACGGTGAGTATGGAGCGCGATCCTGAGATTAGCTACAGTCGCCTGTCTTTGATGTTCCGAAGGACCGATCCAAGTGCGCATACATTCCAGAAACAAGCCCTCTAGCTCCGAGGACAGCTGCAGTCTGGAGACTCTTACGGATCATGCAAACAACATTGTGCTTTAGTCTGTTATCAATATACTAGCAAATTGTGCACAGGGACTCTACAAGTATCATGAGTGGCTCATCAGCAGCGCCATTATATCGTTAGAGCGGCCTGGGATGACTCACGCGCGGTCTGAAGCGACAGGCCACTCAATTTGTCTGTCCTTTCTGTGCGCACACACGCCAGCTCGACTCGTCGCATTTTCGACTGTCACATTTCCAGTTTTTTTGCATAAAAAGCCCATTCCAAGCAGATTCAGGGGTGCTTGGATTCCAGAGGTTTCGAAAAGATCTTTACTGGCTCTTTCTTTGTGTGCCGCAGGACTGGTGGTTCGACCCGGGTCGTCACCTAAACTGATTTGCAAAGCCTCGCGTGCTCGATCATTCGTTACAAAGGAGAGAAATGCAAAACGCTACGAAGAACAAGGAAATTGACCTTTGCAGCAGTAAGAACGAAAAATAGTGGCACGAAGAGGCGTGTCTTCATCCTCGTTTACTACAGCTGCCTTCCTGCGACTTTATATGTCAGATTCAACTACCTGTCTTGACTTGGCAAGAGTGCACGCAGCGTACCAAGCGAACCACGCTGCAGTATAGTTAACGAGTACATGAAGACCAAAGTCGGTGGCTTACATGCGGCATTAGTACGCTTGGTAGGCAAGACGAACTCTCGGCCCGGTGTGTCACCGGTGTTATCGACTACAGGCAGCTGGTAGAACGGAAGTGAGGGAGACAGCTAATCTCGTCCAAATCACACTCGTCTGATCCAAAGTTTACCAACATGATATGAAATGGACTCCCAATCCTCATGACTGACGCTTCCGGTAATAATCTTTATACAGCATCAAGATAGAACTTGCCATGAAGCCTTCACCTGTAGTGCAACCGCAGACATATTGCATTGAGATTCACTTTTCGATACAAGTATCCGATTCCCTCAGATACTCGCTGGAGAGGCGAAGACAATTAGATATGAGTAGAGCCGAATGTGATCTGCCCGTCATGGTCAGTCTTTCACGATGGTCACAAGCCCGGCGTCAAGACTAGCCCTGCACGACACGTTGCGTTTTCTTGAATAAAACATTGCGTGGATTGGAAAAAAGCTGGACTGGCATTTCTTTATCATCGCAGTAGATCTTCTTTGCATGTATATGGCAGCATTATTCTCAGGTTCATGGTTGCACGGAGTCCACGAAGTTTCGTGCCGGTCTTGTTCGTGATGATTTCTCATGTCGAACGCTTGCAGGTCACTTTGCATGACTCTTTATAGAATATTAACAGCTACCTCTGCAATCTCAATCTACCAAGCCGTGGAAGGTAGACGGAACAAGCACGCGGGTACCATCTTCGCAGATTGCAAATAACATTGAATAGGTCAGAAATTATACTGCAAAGTCATGAAATGAGCATTTCGGCGCTTTGTCAACGGGCTTTCGCGGCTACATTAATTGCAGAAGCTGCACGTTATTACAATACAAAGGAGGCAGAAGGTGGACGCAAGTATGAGCGATGACGTCTGCGCGAATTTATGGGTCATTTACCAATTTGATTATTAACAATTAGCTCATTTATCAAATATATTGGATTCGTATGGTAATAAAACAATTATTGATTGACCAAAATTATAATTATCATTTTGATCCATGCTGTCATGTTATTTATCCACTTCAAAGGCACTCTGGTAAAACTTCTTCTGTTTGTCCGCAATGCCGTTTGACGACTCATTTTTTACAGATATGTGGTCTTTTAACAATGCCAACATTCAGCTGGACATTTCGTTCTGAAAAAACTGTCGACATTATATTGTTTCTGTGCAATTTAACTTGAGATTGGACGAGCCAGTCGGGTCGTGTGAGTTGTTCCTTCTCACTTCTTAATACTTTTACAATCCATTGAAGTAGTTTTGCAGAAGATTAAAGGTCTGTTACGGGTACACAGTGCTAGCAGTGATTGTTCTGTTGACATGTTTTGAGTTCTAGTCCACGACTATTGACTCATCGCGGTCGTCGCTGCATCACTTAGTTTCGACTAGAGTGACGCGCAAGTAAAGCGGCACTTGAATCATGCTCAATATGCGGGAAAGCGACGCAACAAAAATGAATCCGACCCATGTATCTTACTAGCAGTGGCGATCAATAAGTTGTTGAGAAGGAACATAGCACCACCGAAAGAGCCGAATAACTATCAACTAACGCTTCAAGGAGTTAAAATTGACCCGATCGTGATTGAAAAGCCGCGATAGTGTTGGACTGTAACGGGCTAAAAGTTACACGGTTCGTTACGTATTTGAAACTTAACGGGCAGGATTAAAATGGGTACAAGATACCATCGACCTGCCACTAGGGTGTGGCACATCAATGTGACCCACCCTTGTGAATGTGATATCCATGGATGGATTCACATTCAACGGGGATGACGCGCAGTTTGGACTGGTCGTCATGGTGACGCTTCAGACAGACGTCATCAGCGAGCTCATATATATTTCAAGCTCGCACGCAAGGATACGTTTCTAAAGAGACGCGTATCCAATCTTTGCATAATAAGCCAATCAGTAATTAAACTTATATTTAGTTAACTTCTATTAAATAAAAGCAAGTCTTGAATTTACTAATTACTGCCGCGTAGTACATGGCATCTTCTTTACGGAACGCCCGTCTACACTTGGTAGCACTAGTCGTCCTTCCCACGACCCGTCTCTCTTAGCGTGCGAGTGGATACGGATGTCCCTATCCACACGTGGATTGACGTGATTTTCCTCTCCTCTCCCAACATCATAGGGAGGTGGCAAAGCATTTGGTGCAGGGACTTGGTCGTCAATCTCTTAAATTGTCCTCCTGAGCAACATTTTGCTTAGTTGGAGCTATTCGAGGAGTTTGTGCTCGGACAGCGTAGAAATGCTTTCGAGGCAAGAAGCCAATCCACGGCTGAGTCCATCAGTAAGCCTCAGGATGAGCTTTTGCGTGTGCAAGCTCGAAATGAGGCGCTCAACAGAACTGTTGAGACGCTCTCTGCCCGGCCTAATCAACCGAGGCCCATTCGGATGGATCCTCCGAAGTTCGATGGAGCTACCCTTCACACGATTTTTCACTGGCTATTAGCAGTTAAGCAATGTGGAGTGGCGCAGCTCATCGAAGACGACACCAGGATGGTTTCGTATGCCATGTCCAACTTGCGTGGCAAAGCGTCAGAGTGGGCATACTCTGCGCTGATGGCAAATGCTGATGAGTTTCCATCATGGGCGATCTTTAAAACTAAAATTCGCGCCATGTATCAGCCGCCTAACAACGAAGTGTTGCTTATGGCGCGCTTCTTTGGAGCACGACAAGCAAAACGACCTCGAACCTGCTCAGTGACACACAATTGAGCAGCATGACCCTGGCCGCGCGCGCAAGAATTTATCTGACGAGAAAACCGTACGATCTGCAGGGAGCAGACACCGCGAGTCACGAACGCACGCTTGATCCCGTGAACGCTATACCGTTTATCGGCGCTAATCGTCCAGAATTGCGAGAACACATAACGAAACTCCTCATTCGCTATCATTCCGTTGGTGCCGTGGTTTACCACTTCACTGAGTTCTTGATCGTGATGTCGCTGGTTCGATCCCCACGTGCGCCAAATTCGATTTTCTATGGTACTTCACATAGTCGCAAATGCCATCCAAGTTTCTCGAGCGTCATAATAAATCTCGGAATCGCTCGGGGACTCGTCGTCAAAGTTCTGTTGCTCGCGAGCATCACGGCTCGCGAGATTGGGGCTGTAATCGGCAGCATCGCTCGATATCGCCGTCTTCCTACGCGACTCATAATCCTCGACCACGTCTGGTACATCCTGAGCCAGCATACTTCTAGGTTCCCATGTATCGTCTGCCGGCGAATATCCCAACCAGCGAGCCCCGTAATGTTTCTCAACGTGGTTCTTCGTGGGCGCCAAGTTATTACTCGGCGCCTGGGGATTGTGATCCTCGTGATCGACAATTCGGTCGACAATCCAACGTCGCGCACCCGATGCATCAATTAAGGGAGAAGGAGCATCACGACAGAAGACCTCTGGCGATGAGCGCCGATTATTCGCAATCGGCCGCCTGTACAGTCGAATGATGAGCTGCGTTTACTTCGCGCTGAAGCCGAGGAGTCGAAGAATGCCCTAATTGATGCTCGCGAGATGGCTGAGAGAGCTCAAGATCGTGCGGATGCTGCGACTGAGGCTGCTGAGCGGACTCGACGTGAGCAGCTGGTACTGGTGGAGCGCCTACGCCAACTTGAGACGACTTCGTTCCGAGGACCCCAGCAGATCGAGTCTTCACGCGTTCTGGCAGGACTTGGACCCAGTCTTCGTCAGCGTCGTCGTCAAGGGATGTCGGATTTCGAGCCGGCACAGAAGAGCGGGGAAGATTCGAAGGGAGATCCGCCGGTAGGTAAGCCTTGAGGCGCCCGACGTATAACGTCGGGTGCAAACGCATAGATGTAGGTATGTCTAGCGTGTAAGCGCCACCATGCACCTTAACAACCCGAAATGGGCCAATATATCTTGGCGCTAACTTAGTAGCGCCCAAATTCGTCACTGAGGTGTTCTGTAATCTACTTACTGATAATTATACTCTTTGACCTCCTCGAAATATCAACATATTCTTTCGACCTCCTCTGTCTGCATTCTCCTTTTGCTTGTCGACTGCCTTTTGTAATGCATCACGCACAAAACGCGTGATTCCTTGTCTTAATAGCAGAAATTCGGTTACTGCACCCGAACTTACAGGCGACGTATTCTCTTTTGGGGCAAAATTAGCAACGGGAGACGCGATGGAATGCATCGCGTCAGGAGTCGACATGCCGTTGGCCACAAATTACCAGTATTAGGTGCATTGTCAGCAACCTTATTCTTATTGTAATCATCAATAGTTTCGGCGCAATTCCATCGGTAGATACCCCCTCTTACCAAGCTGTGAGACTAAGTGCTCTGAAGCTGAAAGAGCAAGAAGCGCCGGAACGCAAGGATGCCTCGCACTGTTCACGTAAAAAGTGCGTCAACCCGGACGACGCATGTACAACATTGTTGATTGCAAACTCAGCAAGTGGAAGAAACGAACTCCATGACGAGAACGGCTTTGCATAACTGCGCAAGACATCTTCAAGCACCCTGTTCATACGCTCCGTTTTCCCATCCGTCTCTGGATGGGTCGCCGTAGACATAAGCAACCGCGTGCCTAATAGCTGGAATAATTCGGCCCAGAAAGCCTAAGTGAAACGCGGGTCACGGTCCGAAACAATAGATTCTGGCAAGTCATGATGCCTGAAGATAAGATCAATGAAGATCTTCGCTGTCTTCTCCGACGTAATGTTGGTGGAGACCGGAGGAAAATGCACCAGTTTGCTAAATCGATCCACTAGAACCAATACGCCCGTGCGTTTCTGTTCATCGGGTGGAAGTCTAAAGATAAAATCCATGCTGACCGAGCGCCAGGATTCTGTAGCAATCGGAAGCGGATGCAATGGGGCTTGTGAGGACGGCGCGGGCTTCACACGCTGACAGGTTTCACAGGAGCGCGCCCATTTATGGATTTACTTATACATTCGCGGCCAGAAAATACGCAAATAAATAGCTGCAAACGTCTTTCATGGCCCAGGTTTCCGCCAGTTGGGCTGTCCTGAAATTCATGAACCAATCGAGCTCGAAGGTCGTCATAAGCAGGAAAAAAGATACGCGGGGAGTGAAAGACGTCCATCGTGTACATCAGCAACGAACCGTCAAGAGCGTAACGCTTGATGTTGTCGCGTGTTGGTTTCGTCAACTTCGCGAGTAATTTTTCGCTCGGGTCCCTGAGATAGTTGATGATTCCTGCATAGAAGAAATCATTCGCGTAGGATTCAGCGATCTGAGTTCGGATCGACAGCACGGGTGTCGAAATCATCGCATTAAGCCCCAACTCAATACAACACGCACAGATATCTTCGTCTTCATCAACATTCTCCGTTTGATGACCCATGTCGTGCCGAGGATCGTAATCAGGGCAACTAGAAAGCGCGTCAGCGAGAATATTATTCTTTCCAGGCTTGTAATGCACCACAAAATTATACTCGGCAAAAAATGACAACCACCGTGCCATACGCTGGGACAAGTGAGGACTCTTGACGGCGGTACATAATGATGCGTGATCTGTGTAGATAGAAAACATCTTTTCGCCGAGCAAATATACTCTAAACTTGATTAGCGCGTAACGCATAACCAAAAAGTTCCTTGTCGTGTACCGGATAATTTTTCTCGGCAGGTTTCATCTGTCGTGATTGAAAATTCAAGACGCACTTTCGAGCCTCGTCATCAAATTGCATGAGGGCACATCCTATAGCGAAATTACTCGTGTCACATACGACGTGGAATGGCTTGGAGTCATCAGGTAGCATCAGCACAGGTGCTTTGGACAACCTCTTCTTCACGTAGTCGAAGGCAGATTGATGTTCTGCCGTCCATAACCATACTGCATCTTTCTTGAGCAAAGCCGATAATGGCTGAATTAGCTCAGCATACTTCTACGTATACTTATGCAAGTAAATCGCCAGACCGAGCCATTGACGTAATTCAGTTTGGTTCCTGGGCGTTGGACAGGAACAGATCGATGAGATCTTCTCAGGGTCAGCGCGGACACCTTCCTTGCTGACATAGCATCCGAGTACTGGAAATAAAAGGAACGCAGAAAACACAATTCTCTAAATTCGCATGCAATTTATTGTCGCTCAAAACTTATAACACTGCTTCAAGTGTCAAAGGTGTACCTCCGTAGCGATGACCTGTAGCTCAGCGCGGCTGCGAACAAAAATGTCGTCAAAGTAGCTCGGTGCAAAATCGCGAAGTGGACGAAGTACTTTTGTCACCATCCAATTGACCGTATCTAGAGTGTTCTTCAGACCTTGTGGCATGACGAACCACTCCCAAAGCATCCCGCTTTTTTGGTTATGGTGCTAACCGCAGTGAACGGAATGTCACTGTCCCTCATGAGGATCTGATAGAAACCGTCTGTCAGATCTATGGCGCTGTAGATCTCGCTCCCGGACATGGTATCCAATACCATGTCTTTTCGAGGGATAAGCGTTTGAGCCGGGATCGTGGCGTCATTCATCTTGTTGAAGGCGTGCACAATGCGCCAACCGCCGGTAGCTTTCTTCACACAGAAAGTCGGACTCGAATGTGGCGAGATACTCTCGCGGACATGGCCAGCCTTGCGGCGACCCTCGAAAGATTCATCAATAGAGATGACTTGATCAAGCGGTAACGGCCACTGCCGCGTCACGTAGTATTTAGATCCTGGAAAGAGATCTATTTCGTGCCGCACTACACGATCCGCCGGAAGCTCAGCTGGAATTTTTTCCGGAAAACTATCGGCGTACTCACGGGCGATATTGTATACAGGTTGCCCGAATCACAAAGGGAATCCCAAGACTGCGCCGAGAAGCGTTCTTCGCGCGCTGATTTAGGCTCGTCGTACTTTGGTTGAGCCTCCAAAATCTCTTCACTGGCTGCTTCGGTGGCTGAAACGATGCACACTTGCTCGATGTCGCCGGCCTTGAGGTCACGAAGGAAGTCTTTTCATGCAAGGTCTGACAGAGATGTGATCTCTGCAGCAGTGCACGGTGGGCTCGCTACCTCAATGTAGCGGCTACGATGTGGAGATCCCTCCACATATTCAAGCGCGCATACGGATTCCGTCTCTACGGAATCAAATGCATCAGCATGTTGACGTGAATTTTGTCGTCTCGGTGATCGGCGTACTCCTTTCTTGCGTTTTCGCTTGCGTCTCGAGCCCCTTCTCGAGACTGGCACGTCGATATCACAAGAGGATGATGTGCCCCCCCCCCTCTAGACGTGGGAGCTCTATCTTCACCACGCCTGTCTCATGCGGATCCATAGCCCGCCCATTCTCGTCAATCAAAGGCGGAAGCTCGTCTTCGACCGCCTCACTTGTTTGTGGGGAGCCCCTGCTCGACCGCCTCGATATTGATCGGTAGCCTCTGCTCGTCCTATGTGCTTGTACGCGGGATACCCTGCTCGACCGCCTCGAAATTGATCGGGAGCCTCTGCTCGTCCGATGTGCTTGTACGCGGGAACCCCTGTTCGACCGATGTCTGTGTATGCGGGAGCCCCTGCTCGACCGCCTCGTTGTGAATCATGAACCCCTGTTCGACCGATGTCTGTGTGTGCGGGAACTGCTGTTCGACCGCCTCGTTGTGAATCATGAACCCCTGTTCGACCGATGTCTGTGTGTGCGGGAACTGCTGTTCGACCGCCTCGTTGTGAATCATGAACCCCTGTTCGACCGATGTCTGTGTGTGCGGGAACTGCTGTTCGACCGCCTTGTTGTGAATGGGGAACCCCTGTTCGACCGATGTCTGTGTATGCGGGAGCCCCTGCTCGACCACCTCGTTGAGAATCGGGAACCCCAGTTGGTCGCTTCACTTCAGCAACGATGAGACTGATAATAATCAGTCTCGAATCATCGCGCATGGTGTTGACATTGAAGTGAGTATGGAACATTTTGGAGCTAGGAGCCCGATCTACCACCTGAGAACTCGGGGCTCCATTCCTGCCAGTAGAGCGCCCTGCGCCTACTGGAACCGCTCGTTTCTTTGCGGGACCACCGACGACACAGCGTCTCCTCGTGAGACAGCTGTGATCATATTCACCGGCGCAGGTGCTCGACAGACAGCCGCACGATGGCCTGTTTTACCACAGCTAAAAACACTTTATCGTGTTAGGATTGCGAATGTCGCGGCCTAATGATTTGCCGCGACCACGAGAGGACTCAATTGCATCAATTTCCGTTGGCTCTGGGCCAGAAGTCCGGGGATGTTGTGACGGTGCGTGCAGGTACGACGACGCGACAGTGTAATCCTCACGAAGCGCGAGGGCAAATGCATCCTTGAGGGACTTTCGCTCAGCACGTGTGAGGCAGTAACGCGTCATTCCCTCTTGCATACTAAAAATAAATACATGGGGTTGCGAAGCCATGTCAATTGGCTGCGTGGTAATGCACGAAGGGAGATGACGTGTATTCTGCACGTAGTCACGCATAGACAGCTTGCCCTGTCGGAGTGAGAAGAAATCTGCACGCAAGCGAGATTCGTCTTGAGGAGGCTTGAAAGCCAGTCGTAAGTCACGATGGATATCGTCCAGCGTAGGAAACGCCGACTCACCTACGACGAGCTTTCAGAGAGCCCATTCCTTGGCTTTGCCAACAAGCCGAGACAGCAGGAAAAAAGCCTTGACCGTCGGAGCGTCAATTAATCTTAAACGCTATTGCAATATCCACCTCGCGAAACCAGAGATTAAGGGGAGACGATCCGGACCATCACCGGAGTACGTTGACGTCTCCATCTTGATAGCGTCATGGTGCGAAGGGCGCAAGGAAGTCAATACTCGCCGATTCTCTTCGGCGAGCTCGCGCACCATAAAGTCTTGGATGGCGGCACATTGATCATCGGACGTCGCTGTGCTCAGCAGCGACGTCACAATAGTTTTACCAGACACCGCCGCGAGGCGATGTAGTGCCTGCCACTACACCGAGGTGAGATGTGGAAAATCAGAATGCTCCAGCGAGACCGCTGGAGCCACCGAAGACTCATCCATGTTCATCTCGAATCTGGTCATTGGAAGGACTACAAAGCGCTAACAGGTGTAACGTGCTAAGGACCCGTTACCTTCTTACACTAAAAGGGCGTTGAGGAAGCGCTCTTAATTAACTCGTAAATACAACTCTGTTTTATTTTTGTTTTGTTTTAATTCGCAGTAAGTGCGAATATGTTCCCTGAACCACTCAATATGGAATTTTATTTATCGGCTAATTATTGGGTCTGGCACCCTAATAATAAACCAATAATAAATTGACGCGTAGTATCCGCTAATCGGATACTGCCCTATGCCTACTTATGTAATTATGTATTATTCCTATAACTACTCATGTAATAGGTTGCCCCATTACAAAGGTGCCTACGTTCATGAACGGACTACGGCCTGGCCCATCGCGTCAGGCCCTTTTTAAAAAAGGTGCCAAAGACGATGTAGGAGGCATTTGACATTACCTTAGTTGATAAACAATCCTACAACAGAGCCTCGGCGACAGCTTATTATAAGCCGTCGGTCGAGAGGTAGGATGCCACTCCAATGGAGTTAGGCAATTGTGGTGGAGTGGATTCTTAAACGACGTGAGAGAACCACAAACACACACAGCGCCGGACTGCCGACTTACGGAGGGGGTACCCCGATACCGTGTCGCGTCAACCTTGGGTCTCACCTTGTGTACCCGTCGGCTGGCTGGTCTTGCTCCTCGTTAGACGCAGAAGACTTAAAGACTTGGTCTTGTATGGAGGGACTTGGGGGCCACAAGTGGATATGCTTCACTCGGGCCCAGGGTTTCTTGGGCTCAATCGACTGGTTCGAGAGCGATGCACCGGGTACTATGTACCCCTTCGGTGGCTAACGGTTTCTTGGTCTTTCGACCCCTTTTCTTGTTCCCCGTAGGGAAACCGCTTCCTATAGCGGGTCTTGAATGGGTACGAACCCACAGGCCAAAATACTTCCTGGGGTTCGTTCGAGCTTGAATCTTACCACACGTCTGTCTTCAACGGGGGGGGGGGCCAAAATAAATCCCTTCCCCGGAACAGGTGGGTAGATCGAAACAAGATCGCACTTGAGTCTTGACACTAACTTGACACCTCAGGCCAACTATCCTGAGGTTCAACTTGCGTTGCTTGAGCCGTCACCTCACCTGACGTCGGTGGGCCAAAGGGTATCCCGCCCGGAATAGGTGAGGTGACGGAGAAGCTTGAAGGAAGCGCTTGGAGCTGCCACGTGTAATGCAAATTCGAGTGTGTTTATTTATCTTATTCTCTGTATGCTTTTCTTGCCAAACCCTAACCCTTCGCTCTGGGTGGTACCACGTGTCAACATGTGGAAGAACAACTGGCTCTTTTAGGACATGGGACTTGTACCGGCTCTGCACTTTAAGGAAGCCTTGTACCTTCTATAACTTGGGGTCCACCGGTCACCTGGGTCCACCGGTCACCTGGGGTCCACCTGTCGCCTGGGGTCCACCTGTCGCCTGGGGTCCACCTATCGCCTGGGGTCCACCTGTCGCCTGGGGTCCACCTGTCGCCTGGTTCCACCTAGCACCTGGGGTCCACCTGGCACCTGGGGTCCACCTGGCACCTGGGGTCCACCTGGGGTGTTGGCTGGGGTCCACCTGTCGCCTGGGGTCCACCTGTTGGCTGGGGTCCACCTGTCACCTGGGGTCCATCTGGCACCTGGGGCCCACCTGCCACCTGGGATCCACCTGGCACCTGGGGTCCACCGGTCACCTGGGTCCACCAGTCACCTGGGGTCCACCTGGCACCTGGGGTCCACCCGGCACCCGGGATCCACCAGTCACCTGGGATCCACCAGTCACCTAGGTCCACCTGTCCCCTAGGGTCCACCTGGCACCCGGGGTCCACCTGTTGTCTGGGGTCCACCTCCCACCTGGGGTCCACCTGGCACTTGGGGTCCACCTGTCGCCTGGTTCCACCTGTCACCTGGGGTCCACCTGGCACCTGGGGTCCACCTGGCACCTGGATTCCACCTGTTGTCTGGGGTCCACCTGTCTCCTGGGTCCACCTGTCACAACACCTGAAGTCTACCCGTTGCCTGGGGTCCACCTAATGTCTGGGGTCCACCTGTCACCTGTAGTCCACCAGTCTCCTGGGTCCACCGGTCACATGGGGTCCACCTGTCGCCTGGGGTCCACCTGTCACCTGGGGTCCACCTGTCACCTGGGGTTCACCGGTCATCTGGGTCCACCGGTCACATGGGGTCCACCTGTCACCTAGGGCCTGGGTCCACCGGTCACTTAGGGTCCACTGGTCACCATGAGTCATCCTGGTCCACCTTGGGTGCCGGGACCACCTTGGGGCCTTGTACACCTTGGGTTGTGGCCCACCTTGGATCATGATTCACCTTGAGTCCTGGTCCACCTTGGGAACGTGGATGCCCTCGAGGCACTGGACTTTCAGGTTCTTTGGAATTGTGCCAGCTCTGCACTGTAGGGCAACCTGGCACTTCTCCAAGTGACTTCAGGACCCTGAACCTTCGGTACCCCTGTCCCCGGTGACTGGTACCCCTGTCCCTGGCGACTGAAAACCCCGTCCCCGGTAACTGGCACCTTGTCCCTGGCGACTGAAAACCCTTTCCCCGGTAACTGGTACCCCTGTCCCTGGTGACCTTGGGCTTAACCTTGGGACCTTGCAAGACGCAATCATAGTCATTCCCTCGAGGGAGTGACCTGCATTTCTGTGCTCTTTATTACGATGTCCTCTGGGGCCCCGATTCTCCTGGCACTTCTCCACACAATGCAGACGTGGTCTGCTACAAGTTCGGCAAGAGCGGCCATAAGATGGATCGCTGTTATGCCATACTTGCTGTTGGTGCTAAGGATGCCAGCAAGAAGGCTCCTCAAACAAAGGGAGGTACGAAGAATCAGCGTGCACGACGTTCGGATTCAGCATCTGCCCAAGATGGGTCGGGAAATATAGGGGCGGGATACCCTACTGTCGCGGACTCTGAAGCTACCCCTAAGTTCAGAGTTATCAAACAACTGGATAGCATAGTCCCTGAGGTACCAAAAGGTCGGACCTCAACCCTTTCGGTATATAGCTCTCGGGTACGAGGGTATGACCAAGTGATGACCCTTCTCGTTGATTCGGGTGCATCACAGAATTTTGTAAAATTTGCGGCTCTGAAAAAAAGAGTTCTGCGAGTTATAAGTCGCTTTGCCAGGATGGAAAGCGAGAAGAGGCGACGTTTCGTTTAACGAACAGCGCGCTCGTCAAAATTGGAGGAAGTTCAAGTCGAGCTCACCTTCAGTATTAGTGACTTCTCTTGTAAAGAGAAGTTCACAGTGCTAGCTAGGTATGGAGAGCCTGTATGACCTCATCCTTGGCATACCTTGGTTGACTAAACACCAATCATGGATAGACTGGCGTACACGCACAGTCGCTAACTCTACGCAGGACACCGTAAAGGATGTTCTACTGCGAGAGGCTTATGCGATTGATGCTGTGTCCAACACAGTCGAGGGTGTGATGACGGTATGTCAATTGGCACCAGGTACTACATAGCTCGTTAAGCATGGAGTAGTTGGAAGTGCTCTGACCGGAAGCCAGGTGACACATATTCCTATCCAGATGGAGGAGACTGGTGTAGTGAATGGGACGATGACAGGTAGTCATGCGTCCAATAGTCCTGCACAGAGCTGAGAGCCTGTGGCAGTTGATGGTGGGCTGACAGGAAGTCAAGCGCTACAGGAACCGGCACAGAGTCATGAGCCTGGTGCGGATGGAAGGAGTGCATTGGCTAAAACAGCAACGACACCTTCTTTCAGGTGAAAGTTCGTGGTGACTCGGACAACGAGCACCAGACGTATTAAGACGATCAAGGGCACGTCAAAACGAGTGACCCTTGGATTAGTCTCGGTCCAAGAGGACGGAGCTACGAACGAGTTGTTCGAGGCCGTCGAAGACAAAATGCCGGAGGCATCCTCAGTTGAGGTGCTCCAACTTGTCTTTGCATCTGCCGAGGAGATAGTAAAGCTCTTAGAGATGACGCGGGATCTGTTCCTGTCCAAACTAAAGGAAGGAAAGATCCACGAGATAGTCGCGACAGTTTTTAAAAGAGAACGTGGTGGACTGTTGCTCGTCTTCCACAATGGATGAGAGCGTCTTGGAAACCGACAAGAATAAACGGTTCGCTGCTCAAGGCTGGGATGCCTTGAAGGACAGCCCGTTCTATGATGTTCTGTGGAAACACCGTCCAGCCGAAGTGCCGAGCCGCCTACCGGCCGATAGGGGCATCAGGCACGAGATTGACCTGGAGACTGGCTCCAAGTATTGTGTGACCATGAAGTGGCCGCTGCCGAAGGAACAAGTCGATTACATCGATGATTTCTTTGACAAGCGAGCCAAGGCGGGAAATGTACGTGAGAGCGAGTCGCCTCACTGCAGCCCGACCTTCTGTGTGCGTAAAGCAACAGGTGTATGTCGCGAGGTTCATGCTTATTATGAGCTGAACACGGCCACCATTCCGGCTCAAACGCCAATCCCGCGTAAAGATGTCTTGTTGAACTCCATGGGAAAGTCAACTATCTTTTCCGCGTTGGATCTGAAGGATGGCTACTATCAAGTTCTCATGAGAGATACTGATGTAGCCAAAAGGCAGTAAGCAACCCAAGCGGTATGCTGTGGGAGTGGCTTGTGATGCCACAAGGGTTGAAAAATGCTCCGGAAACATTCAACCGAGTGGTGGCTCACGTGATGCGTCAGCATCGTGCCTACGCGCCCCATCACTTTGACGACGTGTTCGTGCATAGTAGGGCGGAGGACGGGCTGAGCGCAATAGAATCGTACAAGCGTCATTTAGACGCTGTGTTGTAGACTCTGGGTAAAGATCACTTATACGTTAGCTTTCAAAAGTGCGTAATAGGGGTCCGCGAGATACCTGTGGTGGGCTGCATCGTAGGTACACATGGTGTACGAGCAGACCCAAAAAAGGTAAAGGCTGTAAAGGAATGGCCAGTCCCACGAAATGTGAAGTATCTGCGCCAATTCTTTGGGATCGCTAATTACTTGCATAAGTACAGCAAGAATGGTGCGGAGCAGACCAAGCCACTGTCTGACCTTTTAAAAAGGTAGCAGAATGGACTTGGTCAAAGGAGCAAGTAAATGCGTTCACCTCAGTGAAGCAAACTCTTGTTGAGGCACCGGTATTAGCAATACCAGACGCGGATAAGCCCTTAAGCGTCGTATTCGAAGCAAGCAATTTTGCAATCTGCAGCGCGCTCATGCAGAAGGATGAAAACGGCGTTGACCGTGTAATTTCGTATCAGTCTCGGCTTTTGAAAGCCGCAGAGCTGAATTACCCTGTGCATGACAAGGAGCTACTTTTGATTGAGTATGCTCTTGTTAAGTTTCATGCGCACCTCTTGGACACCGAACCTTTTGTGGTTTATACGGATCACGCATCACTGCGGACCGCTATAAATTCACCGCACCTCTCGCCGAGAATGGCGAGATGACTAACATTCTTCTCTGAATTTAAGTTCACAGTTGAATATAAGCCAGGTAAGTCGATAGTCTTGGCTGACGCGTTATCGCGCAGACCAGACTTCGAGGAAAGATACAGCAAAGTGTGTCTCGTGCGAAAGCACAAGTTGAGTCGTCAACACTGGCAGCCATGAAGGCCTACCATGTGACGAGCTCAATAGCCTCCGATATTAAGGAGTGTTACAGTCAGGACGAACGTTGCAGCCTGCTGTTGGATCATTTTAGTGGACGATAGGTTACCCTTCCGTCTCACCTGAAATAGAATCTAAATCGCTTTAGTTATAGTGATGGCCTATTATGGCATCAGATGTCTCCCATGTCCCTCATGACACAGATCTCAAGCTGATGATACTTCACGAGTGCCATGATGCGCCATCTAGTGGTCATCTGGGCCGTGAAAAGACATTTTTACGAGTGTCAGAGGAATTTTGGTGGCCCCATGGGTGGCCAACCATATTCACTCTTGCGAAGAGTGTCAGCGCATTAAGCCTACACCTTCTAGCAGGGCGCCTGAAGCCACTGCCGATTCCAACGGATTGTTGGAAGTCGGTAAGTTTGGACTTCATGTTTGGCTTACCGCCTGACCATAAAGGCAGGAAGGGGCTCGTTTTCTTTGTAAACAGACTGAGCAAGATGGTGCATTTGGCACCATGTAGCACCAAGATCTCAGGAAAAGAGTCTGCCCTCTTGTTTCTGGATCACGTGTACCGACTAAACATGGGATGCCCAAATCCTTAGTATCGGATCGGGATCCGCGTTTTACGTCAGTTTTTTGGCGTCATGTGTTTGAGCTGCTAGGTAGAAAGCTCCACATGCTAACAGCCGATCCTCCCCAGACGGATGGCCAAACGGAACTAGCCAATCGAGTCGTGGCGGATGTGTTGTGTACTGTAGCGACTCCTAAGGAATGGAGCAAGCAGTTTCCATTTGTGGAGTTTTCTATAATTAACAGTGTTCACGCCAGTACGGATGAAACACCGTCGTAATTAACCGACTGCGCCATCCTCGGACGCCAGTCTCGTTTTTGCGCAGCCCGAGTCTTAGTGGGGGAGGGCCCCTCACTTCGCTCGGTGCGAATGCCAAAGAGGGTCAAAATTTGCCTAGTGACACTGCTAATGTAGCAGTGGTCACGGCACCTATAGGTGTCAATAAGGAGACAAGGCAAGAAATGCCAGTGCTCCTTGACGATAACACTGTAGTGTTATTAACCGCGTCGACCCATGACCGACCTCTTGGGGGTGTCATAGGCGAGCTGGATGCTAAAAGAGTGAGCGAAGCTCAGCGCTTCGTGGATGAGCGATTAGCCATCACACGTGAAGTCCGTGACGCGATGGCAAGCGCACAGGACAAGCAAAAACAATACGCAGACCAGCATGGTCGCAAAAAATATGAACGCTTTAAGAGTTGATGACAAAGTTCTATTAAGTACTGCTACCCTATCTAAACATGCAATTTCTGTACTACCTGGGGGTACTACAAAAATATTGCCCCGATTCATTGGGCAATTGAAGGTGGTCGAGGAGGTTGGAGACCTAACAGGCTCACTCTCCCACCGTATATGAAGACGCACCCGTGTTTTTCGTGGGTATTCTGAAACGGTATGTTGATCCAGAAGAGATCACATATCCACATCGGTCTAACGAGACAGATGGTGACATCGACTGTGAGTCGAGCGTCGTTGCCGATAAGGTGACGAGGAAGTCGATAGGCTTCCCGTATGCGAACGAGGGCTCGGTAGAGGACTCGGTGAACGAGGAGGACTCCGCGCTTGACGCGGGTCTCTCATCACCAGTCGCTCATGTATGTCCAAACGGAGATTCAGGTGGTCATACACCTGACGGTCCTTTGCCCTCACATCGCGCAGATCCGAAGTCAGTCGCGAGAATTGACTCTCGAGATCAGTCACCTGTTTCTTCAGCGCAGCTGTATCAGCCTACGACTGAACAGCAGCAGGGTATGCAGCCGCGAGTAGGTGGCCGTAATCGCCGCTCCTATCGGGCGCCACCTGTGTTGGTGGATGTAGGTGTGAACACACGCTTCCTTGTTGGAAGGCTGTTGACCCACCGCCATGTGAAGCAAAAGCTTCAGATCCTTTTCCAGTGGAAGAGATACTCGACAAGCTTCGACTCTTAAGAACCGGTTGACGCGTTGCGTGTAGACGTGCCTGGGATGGTGTCTTCTTACGAGCAGAAGCACCAGATGCATTCGATCTGCTTGGTCCTGATGGACTAGCAGGGTCAGCGTAGCGAGAAGGAGTTGGAAGTATGTTATCACCCAATATCTCCCTCGCACGCGTCATAGCGAAGATGATTCGCTGCGACCGCTGTTTCACTTCATCTACATGCGTTGTAACACGGTGCAGGAACTCTGCCTCGTATTCGTCGGTTGTTTCATTCGAACTCAACAGGGAAAGCAGACCTCGTGCTTTGCCCTGCCGTTTCCATGATGAAAAGACGCTAAAACGTTTATAAGCGTTAATAGTGTCACGCCTTAAAAGCGTCGCACTATTACCACTCGATCGTGACCACTCGTATAGCGGTGGCATCGTTGGCAAACCATCACTCACGTAGCTGTCCTCGTGACGGCGTGCTAGTGAGGCCGACTGTGAAGTCAAAGGAGCTTTTTGCCCACCCTCGCCTGAATCTGACCCTCCATTATGGGTTGTCAAGGCATCATATGTAGAGTTTACAGAGGGGAACGATTTCGAATCGCCGACCTGCTGTTGAGTCGCGGATGTTTCTTCCGAATCAACGCGCTCAGTTGTGGTCGCTGCGCTCATTGACGCAGACGACGAGGCATGACCCTCGCTGTCAGGAAGCATGGATGCTATCTGAATGTTGGGTGTCTCAAATGATGAGGACAAATGTGTCATCAAAGCACTGTGCTCATCAACACTTTGGGGTGATGACAATGGCGTGCTCTTATTTTAGTCAGCAATGAGAGACAAGTCTTCATCTGCACCATAGTGGGATGGACCAGTGTTCTCTGCTTATAAGCTGACATTAGATGTCGGCGTTGTCACAGAGACACTTAGCGACGGCTACGAGCTATCGCGGCGCGTGCACTTTGTGTTGATCTGCATGGGCGCCTTTGCAGGCGACCTATCAGCCTTTTCACGTCTCAACGGCATCGTCTCTTTTCGATGTTTTATAAAATGTACAAATCGTCTTAAAGAGGGGGATGGTGTAACGGGCTAATTGTTACACGGTTCTTACTTAACGATCAGGATTAAAATGTGTACAAGATACCATCGACCTGCCACTAGGGTGTGGCACGTCAATGTGACCCACCCTTGTGAATGTGATATCCATGGATGGATTCACATTCAACGGGGATGACGCGCAGTTTGGACTGGTCGTCATGGTGACGCTTCAGACAGACGTCATCAGCGAGCTCAAATATATTTCAAGCTCGCACGCAAGGATACGCTTCTAAAGAGACGCGTATCCGATCTTTCGATTTGACCAATCAGTAGCTACATTTATATTTAGTTAACTTCTATTAAATATAAGTCAGTTTTGAATTTACTACATCAAACTCACTGCGCACGGGAAGTCTGGAAACAGCTTCCGTGACGCAGGTAGGTGCTTTTTTACAGTTTTCTCCGTGGATCGCTTTGAAGCGGCCGAAAAAATGGTTCGGCGCTTTAAGCGACCGACCAACGCAACCACCACCGCACGCGGAGGCAAAACGGTCTAACCGCTTCCTCGCGCTGCTTGAAGGTGTTATCGCGTAGTACGTGGCAGCTTCTTTACGGAGCGCTCTTCTACACTCGGACTTTTTCGCTTGTGCACTTCGTGCGTAGGTTCTTTGATCCTTTAAGCTTCTAGCTTGATCTTGCATTTCGTGCATTGGTTCTCTGAACCTTAAGCTATCGCTTGTAGACTATAAGTACCTCCTATTTCCTTATAGCAGGATGATTTCTTTGTCGTTTAATTATTTCCTTAAAACTAAGTGGCTTCAAGCCGTCAGCTTTAATTAGTTCTATAGAAGTAAGAGACTTTCAGCTTAAAAGGCTTCCTCTGACTAAAGAGCTATGTAGCTCCGCTACATTTCCAGACTAACGCTCACTGCGCACGAGAAGCTAAATAAGCTTCTGCATGGTGTAAGTGAAGCTCTTGCTTAGAAGTTCGTGCGCGGTTCGCTTCGGCGACCATCAACTGTTGGTACGACCGCTTTAATTGGTCGACCAAGCACCCATTCACCGCGCACGGAGGGTAGACGATGTCACTTGTCCTTGCGGGAATGAAGACGTGTGCCAGTGTAGCGCGTGGCAGCTTCTTTGTAGTGCCCGTATACAGACTGTGTCGTTACCCTCGACTACGTGAAGTCATCCACGATAAAGGTACCAAATTTACTAGTTTACTAGTGCAAAGTTTTTGGAACTTTTATGCAGCTTTGTGGTATGAAGGCGAAATCGATTACGGCGAATACCCTTAAGCATACGATATATGTGAGCGGGTTCATCTAGAAATCCTGAACATTATTTGCTGCTATGAGAATTTTGACTGGACAAAAGCTATCCACTACGCTGCTTTGGCTGTGCGTGCTAGTTACCACAGCATTCTGAATGCACCGCCAGAACAGCTGATTTCAGACAAGACATGATATCACGTCGGCTATACGAAGCTAATTGGAGCTATCTATCCATACGGCGGCTCGAAGCAATCCTAGCAGCCAATACTCGTGACAACAGCAAGCGATTGGAACACTTCTACAACCCCGGCGATCACATCATGCTCCGTGTTCCCAAACACCTTCGAGCTAAAACACATGCAGTCTCGAGGGAACCATATTCGGTCCGTACTGTTCACAACAATGAAACAGTCACAATCGCCAAAGATGCGTCAACTTAACGAGTCAGTCTTCGACGCATTTTTTCGTGCTAAGCCTAGTGCTTCATGGGGAGCTTGTTCTACGCATCTACGAGATGCGTAGATGCGAACAGCTAGCAAACCTGTTCTCGAAGCTCGATTAAAGCTGAGCACTACAAATTGTATCGACTGCAACCGCTCACAAATATGCAATAGGAAACATAATATATATCTCAATCTATTGCAGTACCAATTGGTGGGTTTGTGCCCCATACGTGTTGCGCTTAGTACGAAAAGGTGCTCGTGCACTCAAAAGCGCAGTGCATCGACCATGCAACCAACAGTCCCAAGGCAAGGCATCACAGAGTCTTAGTTGTCCGTGACAAGAGCTTAAATGCTCGAGGTCTCAGTAGAGAGAGTGTCTTCGACGCCGATGAACCCGTCTTCAGAACAGTCTTAGCCTCATCCTGCAACCTTCGGTATCGTACTAAGTGGCCTCCTGCAGCTTCTTGTTCAGACACAGAAGCAACAGACCTTTGGTGGCACGCTGCTTATATTTGATTTTGTGGCTGTCAGCATAGCAGATGCATAATGTGGTGATAATGGTACCGCCAAGGTTACGTTGACGCAGGTTTTTCGGCTCCCGAGACATCGTTCAATGCAGCCGCTACAACAATAAGCAGAGCAGAGCGATGGCCATCGTTTTTGATTAGAGTTGTGAAAGTGGAAGATGGCAAGTGTGAAGTGAGCACTTATTCGTCCACCTGACGTAAAAAATTGAGCAACCGAAGGCCATAGTCCAGAGTTTGGTTTCACTGACAAGTCTTCATAAACGACTGGGTTGCTCTCTAGCATTAGTCGCACACTGAGTGCTCCATCATGTACCGCATAGGGACACCCCGCTGAGGACAGCATCCGTCTGGCGCGAAGCTTGTGGTCCTCGACGGTGACTTTTGGTCGTGCCACAGGCGTTGAATAAGTCGTGCCTGTAATAGAGACAGCACTCGCTGTGAACTCATTGCGCCGTCAAGGTGTTGTACTGTGTCATTGCGACAGTAGGAAGCTGTTGGGTTGCGTATTATTTACGTCTCAGCTGTCATAGCGTATACAATGTACGTGTACGTCGTGATGGAGATGAATACATGGCAGATACATGAGTAATGCTCTAATATTTACTTTGGAAACTGTATCGCTTAAGCAGCATTTGTGCAAGACCCTACAGCCAAATACGAAATTGAAAAAGTCAAGAAAGAAGAAATGCTACGTGTAGCAAAGCCACGAAGATTAACTCACTGTGCTCAACTGAAACTTGCAGTGGCTTTAAGAGAAAGCTTGATAATTGACTTCTTTCATTAGAATTTTTGCTTGATCCTCCAGCACCGGGAATAAATTGAAGGTGGCCTTGAGCATTTGGAAGAGCTTCGTCGGCAAATAATTGACCGATAGGCCCATTCACTGCTGCCGAGTTATTGAGCTGCCGACGTTATCAACTGCCGTACTTTAAACACAATTCGTCCGGAATTCCGAACACCTTGTTGATCATACGTTCTTCACGGTTGCCACGAGTCGCACAAACTCGGGATACTAGAGCTTGGATATAAGTAGCAGCAGCAAGACTTCAACGCCATGTGCTCTGCATCCACAAAACAACCGTTAAAGTAATATCAATATTGCTGGTTGGCACTCCGTTCCCTCCCATGATCGTCAGCAATATGTTTAGCTGTCCTTGCAAGTCGGCCCATTCTCACACCTGCTGATTCAGGTAAGGATTCGGTGATACTTCTTCTTTCAATAGCAGTGGAAAGGAACATCGATTGAGTTTATAGGTGACTCGTGTAGTCTACGCAACAGTTTTAATCCCATCCGAACGTAGACAGAAGTAAGATCCCTTTGCGGAATCGGCTGACCAGACGCGAACGAAAAAGCACTTGGATACCTCGGTGGTTGGTACGAGTAGCTCTAGCCAGTTTCCTGTTCGAGAGTGCACCGACATATTGCAGTGCGTTCATCAATGGCACCATAAAATGTATATCATTGATACTAAATAAACCATACCGCTCCAGCACGTTACACGTAACGAAAATGTGTCTGGATCAAACACTGAGTATGCAAGGTGTTGTCAAGGTATGACCTAAACTACGTCTAGGTAAAGTTCTGCGTATTCCAGAGAACTATGCGATTCGGTTTGTCTTAGCCAATTTCACAATTACGAATGATATGCCATCCAAAAAGCCTCATCTACGCTACACAAACAACCGTGCGTGAACCTTGTTTCAAAGATGACATCCAGATTTTTATAGGTGAACAGTCTTCGGCAGTTGTGCACTTCATCGTAGTAGCCCAAAACACCAAACATTAATCGCACAGCACTCAACAAAAACATTAACAACCAAAGAACCAAGGGACGAGTTGATCTCTCCAAAGCACGACAGCCGGGCGGACGGGTGTTGTCTGTGGGTAGAATTGCGAAGAAAAGCTGGGAGTATCGATAGTGCATATAGACGAAGTAGAAGAAGCCGCGATTCTCTGAAAACTGAAAGCGTCGAACCGTTGCTTAACCCTTTTTGAGGCTTGGATTAGTGAAACACAACAAACAGCATCGACTGCAATTGCTCACAACTTTTTACAAATGCGAGTTGTTAATTACTGAGTAAGGCTCTACTATATGAATCAATCTACGCAGTCACCACTAGCTCTACGTGAAGTGGTAAGTATATGCTCCACAGGTTTGCGCTTAGCACGAATAAGAGCTAAAGCACTCAAAAGTTCGACTCGCAGTCCTTGCCCTTGAGACTGTCTGTCGCTGTTGTCGGATCCGACGTCAGAGCAGTCTTAGCCTCATACTGCACCTCGTACTGACAGTCCTTGCCCTCGGGACTGTCAGTTGCAGGTGTCGGGGTGGTCAGTGAAGGCATTACAGAGTCATAAGCGTTCGTGACAGGAGCCTCAATGGCCGGGGACTTGGTAGCGATAGCGTTTCTCGTCGTTGTCGGACTCGGTGTCAGAACAGTCTTAGCCTCACCTTGCACCTCGTGCTGAGTGGCGTCCTGCTGCGGCGTCAAGGTGGTGCTCGAGGCATAACCATCATCGCACGTCTCGGTGTCGCTCGTGCCAAATTCCTGCGACCAGTAATGCTGATATGTGTCGTGCCCGTTGAACGCGTATGCGGACGCGAACATCGTGTGGTCGCCCATGATGTTCTCTAGGTGCTCCGGAGAGCCGATCCACCCCTGCATCACGTCATCCACTGTCACATAACCGGCAGCTACATTCTCCGCCACGGAGGTCCAGTTGTAGCCGGCCCGTGTGACGCGCTGCGGCATTGTCGATCCGTCCGACCCTTTGTGGGACATGAAGTCGTTTGCGGCCATGTCATCTGAGTGGACCTGGGCGACGATGTGCAGTTTCTTGTTCAGACACAGAGGCGACAGGCCCTTGGTGGCGCGCTGCTTGTTCACGGCCGCGAGCATGGTATATGCATAGTCTTCGTAGGTTTTGTACGTTTCGACGTTAGTGGGGGTGGTGGTGCCGCCAAGGTTAGGCTGGCGCAGGGTGGCCGCTTTTGAGAAACCGTTTGATGCAGCCGCTACAAGCAGCAGCAGAGCAAGCGAAGACTGAGGAATGATCATCATGGTTACTTAGATGTTGTGATTGAGTAGGTAGTGGTGTGGATGGAAGATGGCAAGTTTGAAAGTGTGAGAGCATCAACGCTCGAGCGATTCTTCGGTGGCGATCAGAGCTTCAGCCAAACGTCACACAATGTGTCTACCTGAAAGAAGATCCAACGACCGAAACTGTCCCTTGCCTTGCCGAAGTTGCACAAAAACGCCGGCGAATGCACTATGCAATGCAAAATCTCAGTGTATCCGGTCAACAGGCGATGCCACTTCATGAATGTGGCCCCAGATGCTGCAGCGGAAGGGCAGAAAAGACCAAAATGGCGAGTCTAATTAGTATTTCGACCACAAGCGTTGCATTGTCGCGTCGTGCCGGCTGTTCACGATGAATGCTCGTGCGCCGCTGCGTACCGATACGCACGTAGAAACACAGCATTGCCAAATAACGCTTCTATTATAGTAGAGGTATTAACCTCTTTGCACCCAGCACATCGAGGTACGTACGTTGCTGTCGACGATACTATATAGCGTCATATTGAACGCACTTAGGCACAACCCGCTACACTAAGAATGGTACCACCGTCTGCGCATCGGGAGGAAAGGCCCACACGCAACACTTTTGCGTCACCAGCTGTCGCGAACGAAGATTGAAGCCATTCGACGAGGCTTCGAGTATTTGGTGGCGTGGCGCCACAATTCTGGCTGACACAATATTTGCGCAATGAAGATCAGCAAATGAACGGATTGTTAGTACACATCTGATCCAGGTACTCGAAGCGGACAACTGCTTTCGACGCGCGCGGCAAAATGCCACATGACGTTGCATTGCCGTTGTAAACCACTAGCTTCACGCGACTAATGAAAGAGGGTATTCCAGCCGTGTATTGAAACGTGTCAATGAAGATCAGACTCTGGACTATGGCCTCCGGTTGCTCGACTTTACACGTCAGGCGGGTTAACCAAACGCTCACTTTCAAACTTGCTATCTTTCACCCACACCACTACCTACTCAATCACAACATCTAAGTAACCATGATGATCATTCCTCAGTCTTCGCTTGCTCTGCTGCTACTTGCAGCGGCTGCATCAAACGGTTTCTCAAAAGCGGCCAACCTGCGCCAGCGTAACCTTGGCGGCACCACCACCCCCACTAATGTCGAAACGTACAAAACCTATGAAGACTATGCATGTACCATGCTCGCGGCCGTGAACAAGCAGCGCGCCACCAAGGGTCTGTCGTCTCTGTGTCTGAACAAGAAACTGCACATCGTCGCCCAGGTCCACTCAGATGACATGGCCGCAAACGACTTCATGTCCCACAAAGGGTCGGACGGATCGACAATGCCGCAGCGCATCACACGGGCTGGCTACGACTGGACCTCCGTGGCGGAGAATGTAGCTGCCGGTTATGTGACAGTGGATGACGTGATGCAGGGGTGGATCGACTCTCCGGAGCACCTAGAGAACATCATGGGCGACCACACGATGTTCGCGTCCGCATACACGTTCAACGGGCACGGCACAGATCAGCATTACTGGTCGCAGGAATTTGGCACGAGCGACACCGAGACGTGCGATGATGGTTATGCCTCGAGCACCACCTTGACGCCGCAGCAGCACGCCACTCAGCACGAGGTGCAGGGTGAGGCTAAGACTGTTATGACACCGAGTCCGACAACGACGAGAAACGCTATCGCTACCGAGTCCCCGGCCATTGAGGCTCCTGTCACGAACGCTTATGACTCTGTAATGCCTTCACTGACCACCCCGAAACCTGCAGCTGACAGTCCCAAGGGCAAGGACTGTCAGTTCGAGGTGCAGTATGAGGCGAAGACTGCTCTGACGTCGGATCCGACAACAGCGACAGACAGTCTCAAGGGCAAGGACTGCGGGTCGAACTTTTGAGTGCTTTAGCTCTTATTCGTGCTAAGCACAACATCGGTGGGGCACAACCCACCACTTCACGTAGAGCTAGTGGTGACTGCGTAGGTTGAGTCATCTTAGAATCTTATTCAATGATATAGAACCTGAACAAAAACACAATCGCAGCAATTACAATCGATGCGGTTTATCCTTTGAAATTGTGGAGATAAGATCTGTCAGTCAGAGATTCTAATGGGATGAAGGAAGCGTTGTATAATCACTAATAATAATGTGGCAATACCAATGTGTCGGGAACGGTCTCCACTCTCTTTCGTCCTTGAAAATGGTACAAGGCTCCAATGTTTGCGAATGTCGAATTCGTGAAGTCTGACTATTGTTGAAGCTGAAAGGTTAAAGGATCCAGAAAGTTTCAAAGTCACTAGTATGACCGAACTAATCGATAGCTCCCCTGATTTCGTCGAAATGAGTATAATGACAGATGCGTACTGGACCAGTATCACATCGATGGCCAGATCTCATAGCGATCGACACAGTGACTATCAGGGCAATTACATGACGTAGTCAGTGGATAAGGACAAGACGCCTAGATTCATTGGCCTCAGCAAGTATCGTGAAACTGAAGTAATTTTCGCCTACTCTAACATGTACGATTATTTATTAAGTCAGGCAAAGTATGTGCGCGATGGTCGGAGCTTTGTTCCTGATCTTCTTTGCGGTTGTAGACCAAGTCTGTTGTTGTATGTTGCGATTTCTTTTTGCGGTGGAGGACCCTCTTTGCCTCGCGGAAATCACAAGCGATGCAGCACAACCAGTCTATTCAGCAGTCATATCCTCTTTATAATCTAAAAAATCTTGACGATGGCGTCCCTCTAAAACACCGACTCTATCGGAAATTTTGCAAGCAGTGACGAGTGCGAGAGCTTTACTTTGTAGACGTATTGACGTAGCAACCTCCATTACTGCTATATCATCCAGCAATCTACAATGTAGCAGTGCTCCTTTGCGCTATGTACATACTACCTATAGAAAATCGGCGGGCATCATTTGCTGTCAATACGACTGTTGGTACGACTTACAACAACAAAGCAATTTGTTGGATTTACACCGACACTCTGGAGCTCGGACGGATCAAATAATGAAGACGTTCGTCCGTGATCGAGTAAGACACGCAAGTAAATATTCTGTACACCGCATCACAATATATGCCACAATACTCTCTGTAAAACCTTAAGGAGGCTCCCTCCGGCAGATATCGCCTCTTTGAAACGACTTCTCGGATATGTTCATTGGAAAAGTATCTGGTAAGCGACATAAACTTTAAGGCATGTATAATATGCGCCGTAGACACAAGCACGTCAGTTGGGTGGCTCGTAATACTGAGCGGTCCCAGTAAGAGTTGTTGAAAGCCATACCGGATAACCCAGTGAATAGAACACTGTGTCAGGCCGTAGCTGCTCACACGAAAGCCACAGCTTGCGAGTCTCGATCTACGATCTCACTGCAGTATTATCTCTTATAACGTCCGTTGCGACACCCAACAAACGACAACAACAACAACAACACAAGATCACTGCCGTCACTATCGCGTAATTTACTGTTGCTCTTCTCTTCGCTCTCGCCCGACCAAAAGCGGATCAGGAGTCACTAATTCTCGGCATCGGTATGAACAAAATGATGCAGACTGTGACTCCGACAAGCACGGAGTGTCCTTTGGACACAAGGCGTAAGCCGCTATCTATGATCGCTTACGATGAGTGTAAGCGATCGTAGGTATGACTCTAAAACAAGGCAGCACAGATTTACCTTAGACGTAGCCATTATCGCCAACGCAAACATGATAAGTTTTGTGGACATTTGAAGTGCCAGGTACACATTGGCGTACGTTCAGCAGCCCTGCAGTGTACATTCGGTAGGCCCAAAAGGCATGACTCCCATCACTTGTTTCAAGCATATTGATTTATGGACCTCCAATGCTAGCTAGTTTGACCCTATATACAGTGTCACGCAAAACCGGACCTAAACGGCAGTGCCCTGCATTGAAGTACTTCCATTCGCACCTTCTGCCTCATCAAGAACTTGTCGAGCAATACCTTCCCAGCTTTTGGCGTGAGAAAACTTGTAGTGAAGGAGATAACTGAAGCCACGCAGCAGCAACGAGCAGCGAAAAGCCATCACGTACTCATCCGGGATGTACTCAATTCGGTCAATCCTGGATGATAGTCACACACACACCACACGCATTGTTATGTTAATAAAGCACAAGCAACCCTAATAGAAGCAAACCCACAACACTACGTACTTGTGCAAGTGCTCGAGAAAAAGCTGCGGATTCATGCCTTCCGTGACAGTGCGGTCATCATTGTCAATCATCAGGCGGGCCTGTTTTTCCAAGAAGTATGGATCCATATTCGTTGTTTTAATGCGCATTTCCTTCGTCAGTACATCAATGATGTCGTCACGTGAGCCACTAGCCAGCGCCACGATCAGCTTTGCAAGGTGAATCTTGTGCTCTCTCGAGATGTGTTTTACCTGGCCATAATCGATGAGACCGAGGCGCCCATCCTCGAGAAGCAGAATGTTCCCAGGGTGTGGATCTCCATTAAATGATCCATTCACGAAGATCTCGTAGCCATGCACATCCATCACAAGCTTTAAAATCTCAGGCAAGTTTAACAATTGGTGCTGTTCATCCTCTCGTGGTTTCCACTTTTGCGGAGCGATAAATCCCAGCGTGTAATCGTAAGAAACTCTCCCAATACGCCTTACCAGACGCTTCGCTCCGAGTGTCAGCCCATACAAATGCAGCTGCGACGACGACGGTCCTGTCTCAATATCCAATCCACGCGCTTCACGCTCCTTATCCTTCCGCTCCTGATCTTGTTTCAAAAACTCCACCGTGACTCCCTTATCTGCTGCAATGGCCTCAAAGTGATCTTGGATACCATCCAACAGCTTGCGTCCTTTCAAAAACTCCATCACCAGTACTTCCTTTGTACAGAGCTCTAGCTTTGGTTCTGGGATCGCCACTTTCTTGGCATACGGACTTTTAGCAATGTTTTTCTTCACCAAAGCCAAATTCTTGGCTTCTTCGATATAGTTAAACTCCGTCATAAACTGTTTCTCTACCTCTACAAGAAACGGCAAATGCACTGGTTGAAAGTACCGACAAAAGTCCTGGATGGTCTTGATATCCCAGCGGAAGAAAGTCTCAGCGTCTGGATGTTGCACCTTCACAGCCACTTCTTGTCCATCAAGCAACACAGCTCGATGTGCTTGACCAATAGACGCCGCTCCAAGTGGCTTCGGATCAATGAACTGAAACAATTGGTCCATCGGTTTGCCATAGCTTTTTTCAATAATGGCACAAATCTCCTCCACAGGCTTTGACGGTGCATCGTCTTGGAGTTTAGCTGCTCGGTCCAGATACTGTTTAGGCAGTACATCAGGTCTCGTCGAGCCCGTTTGTGCCAATTTGACGTAAAATCCTTTGAGTTCCAATACAATATCGAATACTTCAGGTGCATATTTCTCATGAAGCTTCTCATACTCGATATTCTGCTCTTCTTCAGGTAATTTAAGGTGATCCATATACAGCTGAGCTGCTCGGTAATGGAGGTAGATGGGGAAAGCTTTGCGCCAGAAATACAATGATCGGTTAAAGCCTTCGTCCGAATGCATGGCAAAAGTTATACCAGTAGCTCCTGCAGCGGTCGAGCCTAATAACAAGCGAGCACCATTACGGAATACTAATTGCCACATACTTGTCCAGATTAACACTAACGATATCTAGATGTCGAGTTAGGTTAGTTACGACTTGTTATGGGTTGTTATCACATTTCTAAAATTAGAAACGCAATGACGACTTCTTGCTTAGATGTTGCTTGAATGGAACAAGATCGTCTACATAACATTTCGGCTAACATTCACAATAGAAATGAGCTCGTCCCTGGGTGTTACTGTACTGACAAGCGTGGCGCAGGAGGTCAAGCAGAGCAAGGAGCGAAAGTTTACGGATGTGCATGGAGAAATGCTCGCATCTCTTCCATTTGAGGACCTTCAATTGCTGCAAATGGCCAGTGAATTGGTGGAGAGAGATCTGGTAGTTAAAGTGACGGCGACGCCGTCCCAACGGAGTTTCTATCGCGTAGAATCGCTTAACAAATATAAGAAACGAGACCAAGAAGCCGATACGTCTATTGAGAGTGTGACACAGCCATTTGATGACTCAATGGTGAGTGGAAGTGGTGCAAATTACTACAACTGCTTTAGTCATTATTGTACCTGTGCCGTCTTTCATGAGACAACGGTGATGACACATTCAACAGCAATGGTACGAAGTCATGAATGATGGTGGAGTTATCCAACAACATTAAGGAAAGTCTGATGCTCTTGTAGTGCAAACATATGGTCGCACGATTACTGGCAGACGCGACTGGTCAGTATCAGATGATGCAGGTTGAAGATGCCAATTTTGCGCAAATGCTCTGTCCTCCTTCCACAATGAAGTAACAGCTAGAATATCAGTCTGAGATTGCAATAAGGAATTGTCATATGGCAACGTATGAGACTTAACGAAAACAATGTCTTCTGAATGTGTCCAGATCTGAGGTTCTTTGAATGTTACGTCAAGTCATTCGCGCCAATGGCAAATAATAATAAAGCAGTAGGTTCGCCACCTGCTTCGTCTCCGCAGAGCTGGAATTGGCTGAATGTATCTCAGAAAAAGGATGAGTCCAACCATGGCAATTCCAAGGTTGTCGTCAGTAGCCAGAGCCACCATAATGCAACGTCCAAGTTATTGTTACTTAATCGGCCACCAACCAGTACACAACTCGAGACAAAACCAAAAACAATATCTACCGCCACCGATTGTGAAAAACCTGTTAAATCTAATAACGAAGAGGTAGAAGAATTTTCAAAGGTGCGAATCACCGACCGTACGATTTCAATGGAAGTTCTGCGCCAAGAGATGACAGGACGTAAATTTATCAAGTTGCAACAGATGGACCGTGTTCCTAAAGATATATTTGTCAACAGAGAAGTAGGTCTTAAGTCGACAACTGTAAGTATCTTATACTGATTTACTTGAGACACTAAAACATGTGTATTTCTTGTGTGTTGTTGAGTAGATTGATTGGGTGACAATCGGTGTCTTGACACGGAAAACCCTATCAAAACCAGCGGCCAATGGATCCACATTTATGGTGTGGGGATTATCGGATCTGGATGGAACGGAGCTGGGGCTTTTTCTCTTTGGGGACGCCTATTCAAATCATTGGAAAGAGATGCCAGGCTCAATTGTTGCAGTTCTCAATGCGACATTGCTGCCTGCTACGGAGAAAAACAAATTTGCATTCAAAGTGACGCAACTGACGGAAATTGTAAAGCTGGGTAAGGCAGTAGATTTTGGTATTTGCAAGGGAACGACCTCGGGAGAAGCACGTTGTCGGCTTGCAGTCAATACGGCAAAGGTAGGATCAATTTCATGCTGATGACGTAACAATTGTTGGGTTTTGATCCTTGCTGAGAGCTAACCTTTCTTTGTATTTTTGCCATAACTGCATGGTATTGAAGACACAGTACTGTTTGCATCACATTGCAGCAAATTTCATAAAGGCAGGACGAGGACGTCAACAGCTTAATAACTCGACGGGCAGCCTGCGTAAGGCACTTTTTGCAGGACTTGCCAAACCGAAAAATCTATCGGCTGGAGTGTACACGTCGGCCCCATCGAATTCCAACAAAGCTGGATGGAATCCAATATTTACCAAGAAACGCAAGCGGAACGATGCCGGTGGCGGAGTTTTGGGCGTGCCCACCGTTTTGACAGCATCGGGCGCTGTTGTCCAGCGTGGTAGAACACGTCCAACACATGCGACAAAAGCAAGCAGTATTTCTGGCAAAAGACCATGTAGTACCATGAGTCTCATGGATCAACTTCGAGAACCGTCAGCGTCTATGCATTCTGCGCCTAAAGGGGTAGGCGCGGGATCAGCGAACGTAAACCAACCCTCCAATCGAGCGCAGAAAATTGTGTAAGTTGTGTCTTGTGTTTGCGACAGACCGAAGCTTACGATCACTTTTTACGCTTCCAGATCAGCAATACTTGCAAAGGATGGAAAACCGCTCAAACAACCTAAGACCAAGAAGGTGAATATGATCCACTTCATGAGCACTGGGTCTTACGTGAAGAAATGAGGTCATACAATGGAGTCAACACGTTGCACGTACTGAGCTTTGGTATATCGATAACGGTAAACACAAACTGTATTCTGTATTCAACGCCCAAACTTTACATTCTTTACTTGGTAACATGTTTGAGCATGCTAAATCAAATTCATGCGTTACGTATCGAGTTCGAGGTTAGTGTGCTACGATAAATTTTGGTAATGAGGCCTTGCAAAATCGAGATACGAGCCCAGTTAGTTGTGTGCGAAAAGTCAAGCATTCGACGGCAAATGCTGATTATGGCGTCCAGAAGCCCATTAACTAGCAGGATACTTGTTTGTAATCAACCAGACATATTGCCTCCTTCTATGATGAACCAGCGCAACATCGTAGCTCTCGAATACACACATAGCAATATTGTCACGAATGAGTTCAGGTTTACTGGGGGTATAATGCGAGATTTTGAATCTCGAGATCCCTCGGACTTCATCTTCGCAACCAGCAAACTGGTGATTTTGAAAGAGAGTATGTCAAATTCCACATACATTCACATTCACACCGACTACTATAAGCATACCACTATGGGGTAGGTAGACTATAGTCAACAAGTCACATGGATGGAGGCGCCTGGGAGGTGGTTGATGGAGTACAGGCAACCCTGAAGGAATAAACCAGCGCAGTCTGCCAACATGACCCCAACCGTATCGCCAACGGACACGGCCGCAAGTGCTAACTCTACATGGCTTGGCGGAACCTCCTTTGACAGCAACGTATAGGCATTCACATAAACACCACCACCGAGCAACCCAACCACGAAGCACACAAACAGCAACCCCCAATTGTACCAGAAGTGCGTGGCCGCCACAACAGTAAAAAATCCTAGCAGTATCATTTGCAATGCCGGCATGAGGTACAACATCGGCCTCGTTGCCTGGAAAAGTACACCTGATGATCTCGAAATGAAGACGCCAGCTTGGTACGCAAAACCTGCTGACGAGTAAAAACTAGTCCGAGCCTTCTTACTTTCCACGGGAAATCCAATCGCCGACCACACCCCCGTCTGCATGGTATACTCTGCCCAATACACCATTGTCAGTGGGATGATATACGGTCCAAGCGTCATAATGAATTTCATCTTTGCCTTGAACCGCATCGTTGATGCATCGATGTGCACGGATGGTTCTTCTGTTCCTTGATCCCACTCCATCTCTTTCTTCATTTGTTTCAACTGATCTTTCGTATGATCCACCGCCACCATTGCTGCCGCAAGCCCGTCACTTTCAGGAATCGAAACATAACTACAAGTTCTCGCTGGTAAAAGTTTTGACCTGTCAAGGACAAAGAGAAAGACCAAGACGTACAGAACTGGAAAAATGATGGCAAGTTTTAATGTCGTCTGAAAACTGAGACCACCCCAAAGGTGAAAAAATGCAATCCATGCATACCCTCCTACCCCCGCAAGTCCCGTACCACTTGACCAGCATGTCAAACAACGTACGGGACTCGTATAGAACGAGGACATTGCAAGAAAACTTGCTTCCATCATTCCAGACTGTAACCCGGAAAAAGCGACTCCTACTAATTGTAACCACAATGATTCGTTCCCTTTAGCAACGATTACAAAGCTTAGAAACATCCAAATAGCGCCTGTAATTGTACGTTGGCGATACGATACGAGTTGAAACCAATAGGGACCCGAGAGTTTGACAATTAATGCTGGAAAAATATCAAAAAAATAGACGAGTCCGACGCCTCCGGCTGATATCTCCTGTGCACCCGCAATCATGATGACGTAACCAATGTTGTTAATAAATCCGAGCATCCAGAATGCCAATAGATTACGGAACGGTTCAGGATCCGCAACATGATCGCCTTTTTTGGCATTCATGAAAGATTAGTGTGAAAAAATAACGCTACCAAATAAAGTATCAATTGCGATAAGGCGACTTTATGATATGGTAGACGCGGGATTTTGAAATAGCGCTCGTTATTGAAAAAACATTGCAATATATTGTATCTATTTTTGCAAAAGCTTTAATGAGTCGACACAGTAAGAATGCGACGGCGACGACGCACTTTACGTACCGTGAGCGGGAGGCAGCAGGTCATGGGACAATAAAGCGACGTTTTGGTCGTGATTCGCAACTATCATTTGGTGTCTGTTGTCTTTGTCTGGCGTCCACGAACAGCCGCAGTCCACTCGTGTCCCCCGACGGTTTCGTATACTGTAAAGAGTGCATTTACGCTAATCTATTAGCGCAAAAACGGACAATTCAGGATAATGTAACAGCTTATGAGCGCTTTATCGAGTCTCAGGAGCGGAAAAAACAGGAAAAAATGCTGCAGACGGAGCGTGAGACGCTTCAAATGGCAATGGGGATGGCAGAAGGAGTCGGAGCAGGACAGAAACCGGATAAGGCACTGCTGGCGATGCAGAAGCTGAAGGAAAAAGTAGATAGAGCTACAGACGATGAGAAGCGCGAAGCTATGAAGAAAACCAGCTTTTGGATCCCAGATTGTGCTCCCACACAGGAAAACAAACTTGATAAGCCCGACACGATGACCAGAGACCCCATGAGTCTTGAGCCCATGAAGCTTAAACATTTGATGCCCGTCAAATTTGACTGGAATACAAGTGCACCAGATGGAAAACCTAAGGTGCTGTGTGCTGTGACCAAGAAGGAGATTTCTCATCATCATGCAGTATTACTGAGACCCTCGGGACAGGTGATTCTAGCGACCTGTTTGAAGGATATGGTGTTGCCTACCATGACGTGTCCAGTGACAGGCCTTAAGCTGCGCAAGAAGGACATTGTGCATCTGCAAGCTGGAGGCACGGGTTTCAGTGCGCATAGTACAGTAGAAGCGAAGAAGTACCGACCTACCATGACTTAGACTAGGCAGTTCTTTGACTGTGAAGGAGAGGCAGACGCGGGTGAACTTCAAGTGAGGAGGTGTCAAGTATTACATTTACTACACGAGTGTTGATTATCGTAGCAAGACGGACTGTTTTGAAGCCTTACATGTACAAGTTTAAGCTAACACTGTAAGTCAAGTCCTAATTAAATAACAACTCTATAGATCTAGGTCGGAAAACAAGTCAACACGCGTCGGAGCCACCACACGCTGGGTTCCATAAGCTCGATATAACGCTGCTTGGATGGTCTCAGGCTTCTCCCCCTGCCAGAGCAACTCGCGAATTCCTTGTAGCGTCTGATCACTCACATCTGCGACGGAGAAGTACGCTGCCGGTTCCTGTTTGTTTTCCTCTGTTTCGGTTGACATGGCCTTCTCCAGCATCGCAGATTGAGCTTGACTCTCTTCACTTATTGCGCTCTGACTATACAGACTTTCTTCAACAATAAAGCATGTCTTTTCTTGCACAACGATACCTTTCAAGCATAAGAATAGTTAGCTACTCACGGCACCTTGACCACCTGCAACACGCAATAGTACGACTTACCCTGATCAATAAATTTTCTCGCAATTGTATTCCCAGCATCGAGACTTTTAGCGATCAAAAATACAACTCCTGACTTATAATCCACAGCATGGTTCGCCGTTGCTTCACCTTTTGCATCCTTATCGACCGGTTTGTTCTTTTGAGTCTTTACCACACTGGTCGTAATTCCGTGGCGATACAGCAGACCGGTCGCCAAAAGTGACGTCGGTAGCCATTGCCTCGTAGTATTTGCATTCCGATCTGCAATATCCTCAGCTTCACCACATTCACCACCTTCCTCATAATCTGTTACTAGAAACACGTGCGTCTCTCCTCGATCATAACAAACTGAAGCAATAAACGTCAGAACAGCTGATAACGGATTGAAGCACACGTTAAACGTATCCATCATCGACGTCGGTAGCGGCTGTCCATATGGAGGCAACACTGCTACCGAATACAACAATGAGGTGTTGCTTCTCGACACCTGAGCTTTCAATTTACCAGCATAAGCCACTGCCGTCTCTATATCACTGAGCTCCACCTCAATAACCTTCACTCTTTCCTCCTGATCTTGTTCTCTGTTCAACTTCACGTCAGCTCCCACTTTCTTCAAATTTACTGCATTGTTTACTTCCAACTTCGTCCAATTCTCTTTAGTCATTGGTACTATCGCGATATGATTCGCGTGTTTATGTATTAAAGCTCGAGACAGCGGCGAGTTTACGGGCGCAAGACGTACCACACTCTCATCATCCTTTATAACCTCCACTTTGTCATTATTACTATTAACAGGATCCGTCTTGTGCCAGCACCACATACTCCATGCAAGTCCGTAGCTTCCCATCGCGATACGTAGAGCCCGGACCGACTTGATGAGCACCAGACGTTTTGCAATAGTTATAGACCGAGGGCCTACGACATCTGTATCACTTATAAGAGTGGACAACGGGACACCCGACGCTGCAGCCACGTGACGGGCCGAGATGGAACTCCACACGGTGCTGGGCAGCACGTTGACGGCAGCAAAGCGCAACGCAAACCGCAGAGGTATCGGGTGGCGCTCGATCTCTAGACAGCCTTCAGTAAAACCCAGAGCAAGAGTAGCGAAGACGGTGCCGTAGATACCCCATAAGCCAGGCGTAAAGTCAGCCATGACGTTTTTACTGAAAAATAACGGCGTGTTTTAACGGTAAAACTCCAAATAGTAATGACAATAACTCAAGTTTCGTAGCCGATACGATATCAATCAAACAACCTCTCAAGACGAATATATTGGGCTTTTGAAGATGTATTAAATATCCTGCAGACAGGTCGTGGTACCAAGGTGATAGTACTAACGTAATCTTCGCCAATTGATGCGCGCCGAAGCGTCTATCGCCTCTGACGTTATGTTTTTCCAATACGATGTGTTGCCCC
Source organism: Peronospora farinosa (assembly GCA_947646735.1). Lineage (NCBI taxonomy): Eukaryota > Oomycota > Peronosporomycetes > Peronosporales > Peronosporaceae > Peronospora > Peronospora farinosa. The sequence continues at coordinate 105,528 of CANTFK010000807.1, read as the reverse complement.
GTCGCACACGAACATTCCCCAGTGCTCGTGTGTGTGTTTAGCGCATCACTAAAGCTTGATTGGAAGATGTTGTGCGACAGCTGACGTACCTCGAGTGCCCGAGTCGTAGTAATCCCCGTTTTATGAACAAAGCGTCCGCCTCCAATCATGGCGTACACAGCCAGCAACGAGGCGCAATAGCGTCGTTTCTGTGCTCGGCAATCGCAAGAAACTCGCGAGATTCCCTCGGCATACAGAATTGCAGTCTAAAATTTGCTGGTGCATAAGGCTTCGCACGTTTCTGTATATCATCGAGTCGCTCGATTGGTTGCCAGTCATAAAAGGTTTTCAGCCCCGTCACTTTTCGGCCCTACTTCTCATTCCACAACATTCCACCGCCTAAGCAAGTCGCCACCCGCCATGGGAGTGCAACCTCATCACTATTTACTAAACATCCAGGAACAGATGACCAAAGCGCGTCGGAGCCCGCCTTTTAGCAAGCATTCCTTGCGCTGGCACCGCCACCATGAGCCGAACTCTGAAGAGACCGAGCACCTGAAAGAGAGACTTCTACGCATCCACAAGATGAAACTTACACACTTCAGGCTGAGTCACATGAAGAAGGTCGTTGAGCCATCCGTGCATGTCGTCGTGCTGCCCGAAGAGGCCCAAAAGCTGAAAGAAAAGATCCTACGCTCCCACAAGGCCAAGCCCACGCGCTTCAGCCTAAGCCACATGAAAACGGTCGTCGTACCACCCGTCGACATTCCCAGGGAGATGAACTGCCAACGGGCATTGACTATGATCGTTGCCGGTCGCAACGTGCCACTCACGCGCACCATGTGGGACAACACCAAGCGAAAGGTGCACTACATGGAGCAGATCCCCGAGTCATACCCATTGGACTGCACACTCTTCCGATGAGAGCCCGCCGCCTGCGCTAAAGCAAGCGCCAGGATATTACAAAAGCCTAGAAAAACAATAGACGATAGACTAGTAAAAAAACAAGCAGCAGTTCACTGTCTGTCGTGATAAAATATCTAACACAAATGAGCTACAACTTCGTGTCGTAACTTTACTCCCTCGCACGTCTACCTGTGTCTAGTAGCAAATGTATAGAAGAAGACCTACGTGGACGTCAATGCATTGGTAAAGGTGTGTTGGAGCAGTAATCGGGTGCGAGAGATACGAAGCGATTGCGAGAGACCATTGCGTCTACGTGGCTGACGACATCACGACGCATTGCATGGGCTTTGTGTCCGAGGATGTGGTCCCATCGTCTGCTTCTTCTCACGGCATTCTCGGCTCTTCCAGCCTCTTGTGTTGTCAGCAGCTAATGCAGTTGGTCTCATGCAAACCTGGCTGTGCTCAAGACTAAAGTGTCCACTATAGAACTCTGAGCTTTTGACTGTGTCTTGTAATAGATTGTTACTTCCTCAAGCTCCTCATTTTTTCTTAGTTAAAAGTGCAAACAGCGATAATGACGTCTTGCTGCAAGACGCAGCTTCACATACAGACACTGGGGGGGGGTCAAGATCTCTCGTAGGATTCGTAAAGCGCCGACCTTCAGCACCCCATATTTTACTCGTCATATTGCCGAATGTTCAGATCAAAATGTAACGTGAAGGTTAGCTGAAGGACAGAGAGTGATGGTAATGGGTGCACAACAGGCTGGGAGTGATGGTCGTGCATTCATAATGAGTCGGCAAACACTCAATGAGACGGCGCTGGATTTGTTCGCGCGACGACCGACACGCAGTTTCTTGACCAAGTTGAGCTTCATTGACGCGGCTACAACGAAACAAGATGGAGAAGTAGTTGGCTACCGACCACGACAAGTTATTGAGGTCTGTGGATCGAGTGACACGCCCAAAACTCACGTGCTAGAGCACATTATAGCCTCTTTTGTCACAAAAAGCTGTTATTCCAATGACCAGCCGCCGAAAGAGCGTGTTTTTATCTTTGACCATGAGTGTCAAGTGTCAGCAACGCGAATGGCGGCTATTGTAGCTCGTAAATTGGATGGTAAGCAGCGGGACGAGATGGTGGAGGAAGTACTGAGCCGAGTGCAGACCTGCTACTGTCGAGACTCGTTCCAATGGCTCGCGACACTAAATCACGTTCATTTTCAGCTCTTAGAGGCACCACCAGCACGTGAGTTGCAGTGAAGTTGAGGAATGGAGGTTGAGGTTGAGGAGTGGCTTATTTGCTCTGGTCGTGCTTTGAGCAGCTTTGATGCTTGTATTCAATTGCATAGGCTCTTTCCATGCGCTTGACAAGGTACGATAACGTGGTGAGTTACGTGCTGTATGGTTGAAGTGACAAATGAATGAATGAGTGTAATCGTTTTACATGATGTAAGATTGTAGCAAGGAGCGTGGGGGACGGACTAGCGCTGTCGGAGCAAGTATTTATTTTCCTGAGACAGTTTATCCGACACCATTCGCCTATTGTTTTTGCGGCTAAGGAAACCACTAGTACGGCCTTCTCATGTTATTAAAGTTATCTCTGGTGATGCTAACAGATTAGCGCTGTTATAGAAAACACGCGAAATCCGTGGGAGCATACCGAGTACTTGCCTTCGTCGTGGACTAGCCAAGTATCCAAGCGAATTTTGCTTCGGATACCTCCACCATTACTTGACGTTCCAGAGTAGGTATATTCTCTATTGTTGCCTTGCTATCTTATTAAAAAGAAAGACTTGACATGTTCCAATGTGCTAGTCTAACATTGGAGAAAAAGAGTAGCTTTCACCACGAAGAAAGCGACGGATTCGTACGATTCGAGGCCAAGTGTTTTGCTGCTGGAAGGAGGTGGGTGATCAGGGGTGTATGTGTCATCTTATCAATGCAGATCTGATATTTTGCTGCGATGTTTTTAGCCGTGTGTATGAGTGCCGCACAGACGGAGATATGATTTTGTATAACTCAGGCGATGAGACAAAGTTTCCACTCATGAAGTGATTGATTCGCGACTTTGGCCACCATGTTTGCAAAATGCAAATAGTGCCTTTAAATACAACGACATGCGTGCCGTGTGACACGCCCTTGGCTGGCAGAGGGGCTATCGGCTCCGGGAGCTTGCTGAAGAGGCTTCTGGAGATGTAGGTAAAAATAAGAAATGAATTAATTAAAGAACCATTAGTCCTATCGTCCTTAACCTGACGTGCTACCATATCTGTCAACCTTGCCGAGAAAAATCGCCATTTATATGAAGGTAATTTGGGACGTGTGCGGTTCGCTGATTACGTGTTACCACTGTCGCCTGATAATTATACAGTACACGCCAAGCTTTATCCGATCCCACGCAGCCTCGAGAATGCAGCAAAGGCTGAAATCCAGCGTCTGATTAAGCTGAATGTACAGGAACAAATTTACAACTCAGAAATGGCTAGCCCCTTTTTGGCCAAACCGAATGGTTCACTGACTACTAATCGACTATCGAATGCTAAATCATTGTATACGTCAAAGTTCATACTTCGTTCTTCCAACCGCAAGATTCTGCTACGTCTCGTAATTGCACGGTGCATAACGAAACTGGATGCCAACATGGGATACTACGCTACACAATTCTTACTGATTTTCGCCTACCACTTGGAAAGTATCAGCACAAGCGTCTTCCAATGGGAATATCTACCGCATCTCTCGGATATCAAGCCTGCATGGAAATTTTTTCGGCGATCTGGGATTCGTCGTTGCGAATCATATGATCTGCTAATTTTCCCGTAATAAAACGGAACACTTAGAGCATCTTCGGGTGGTGTTCGGGCAACTCGACCAATATGGAGCCACATTAAATGGAAAGAAATGTCATTTTCTACGACCGGAAGTATATTACCTGGGCTATATACTGACTGCAGATGGAATGAAGCCGCAACAAAAAAGATTCAAGCAATTAAGCAGCTTGCGATACCGCAACAGAGAAAAGATCTTCAACGATGTTTGGGCATTATTAACGTTTACCGTGGCATGGTGCCAAACAAAACCGCATTGTGTCAGCCATCGCATCGAATGACAAGTGCAAAGGTTCCTGTCACATGGCTTCCAAGTGATACGAAGGCAATTTGGGATATACAAAAGGCATTTGCGGAGGCAGTTCTCCTAGTCTTTCCTGACTTTGCGAAACCATTTCATTTGTATGCCGATGCCAGTGGAAAACAACTTGGTGGCATCATCATGCAAGATCGCAAGATCATAGCATGTTACCCTCGTGCACTCAATAATCACCTGCTCAACTATACAACGATGGAATTAGAATTGCTTTCAGTTGTCGAGACACTCCGTGAATATCGGACTATGCTTCAGGGATTTTCAGTGGTGGTTCATATGGACCATAAGAACCTTAGTTACCCCACGGCAAAAAACATGCGGGTCAAACGCTGGAAATTACCTCTTTTCCAGTATCACTGACGATGCACTACATCAAGGGAGACAAGAAGATTGAAGCAGACGCATTCTCGAGAATGCAATTAAAAATTACGCAAAACAAGTTAACATTGGTTGACGAGCTATGCTCCGTCTCAGATGACCCTTTGTGTGTGATGCATGGTCCTGTGATTAAGCAACATCAAGGCAAAGACCCGATGATTCAACATATTAAGTGTAGCGGAGCTGCACAGCTCTTTAGCCAGAGGAAGACTTTTGGCTGGAAGCCTCTTAGTTCTAGAGAACTAAATAGAGTTAAGGCTAAAAGCCACTTAGTTCTAAGGAACTAATTAAACGACTTAAAGTCAGCAAGCAATAAGCTTAAGGTTCAGAGAACCAACGCACAGAGTGCAAGAACAAGCTAGAGCTTAGAGGTTCAGAGAACCAACGCACGAAGTGCACAAGAGAACAAGTCAGAACGACTTGTGATCTTAAACTCAAAAGGAGAACTGATTTTATTTATGCTTTAAGATTTTATGAATAGTCCTACTCTAAGGACACTACACTAGTTTATATTTTGCAGACTTTGCTATTGAACGACGTATCGTCTAAACATCTGTGTATGATGTACTTAATACAGCGTTAGTGATTTATCGAATTTCAATCGATAAGATACGGTATTACCGAATACCGCATCTTTAACGCTCATACTTAATACCTCTCTAAAGAGAAGTATAATAATGCATTATATGCAATACAAAGGAGAGTTTAACCGTAAACTCTCGGAAAGACGCTACAACCGTCGTGTAACCCCGTTACACCCTACCCCACCAGACTGACGTTCCCATAGAATGTCACTCGACATCTTTCCTCGTAGAGGTAGCGCTTTAGCGAACGCTTCAAACCTCACGGTTTGTTCACGGCACATAACATGACGCCTCCGGGCAGTGAGTCACAGACTCTTCGGGACCTCATTGAAGACAACCTTGACGAAGCGTTCGATTACGAAAGTGACATCGTTTTTGTGGGACCCGATGGGTCCCCTTTAGCCACCCTCACGGGTGAAGATGACACTAGTCATGCACCGAATCTGTTCCCTGAACGTGGTGCAGCAGATGCGCTAACAGCGTTACGTGACCCGCCTGACGCATCGTCAACGGTAACAGTTACCAACCCACTCGATGAGCAGCAACAGCGGACCATCGACCAAGAGGAAGGCGCCAAGCGCCGGACGAAAAATATGACGAGACTGCAGGACCACCGACAGTACAGGTTCAAGCCACCTACGGTGGAAGAACGCCTAAAGAAAGCATCTGGGCATTCCCTTTCTGGTTGGACCATTGGGCCTGAGGCCATTTCACCTGAGGATGTTGCCACGCGCACGGCACTCCGACAACGATATCTGGAACCTCACATCACTACACAAAGCCAATACTTGGCACGCCTTAACAGGCAAGTGCGCGGTGGGCCAGTTCCTCCCATACAGGGTGTTCCCATCCTTCTGTTCGCGGAGGAAACCGAGGACAAAGAAGACACGGCTTTCAGCCGCTGGGCGCATTATGCGCGACGTTTATGCAGCATGTGGGCCCTACGGGCAAGTGCCGATGTGGCAGATGTTCGACTTGAGCGGAAGATGCGTTACGATTACGCTAAATTGAAGGCCCGGGGAAATTGAAATCCCAACGAACGCATTATGCGTCTGCCAGCACCCAGCAGCCCGATGTTTCGGCTACCCCTGTAGCCGCGAGTTCACGACAGTCCGAGGCCGCTAACCCGCCTACCCTCACCATTACTGGTGAGAAGCGTCAGCGCCAACAGGCGGACCCTGCGCACGACGCTCAAAAACGTCTACGGCGTACGGGCAGTCCTGCCGAAGGGGAGTCTCAAACTCGCATGAATTCCACGACTCGGGATAACCCCGCCACTTTACCAGATACTGGTTTTGACCATGGCGGCGACGCTTCTGCAGTAGACGCTCCACATGGAACTGTAGGTTCCCCTGCGCATCGAGCAAAGAAGGCGGAGCCCGGTGTATCGGCACAAACTCATGCCGAGCTTGTTCAGGAGGTGCGGTCCCTTCGTGAGGAGAGGCAGACGATGAATTCCCGGCTTGCGTCCCTGGAAGAGAGTCGGACCCGTATGCAGGGTCAGCTTGACATGTTGGCGCAGATGCTTCGTCCCGCGATATTGCCAATGGGCTCGGCGCGAGCGCCTTAACGTTTACTTAGGACGGATCCCGATACCTTTTGAGCATACAAACATAGAACACAGGATGTGTACGCAATTTGCGCGGCAAGTTAAGCGTATAAGCTGTGCCTTTCTTGGCAATGACCTTAAAGGGTCCAATAAAGCGCGGGCGCAACTTTGTCTTAAAGACAGCGGATACTACATTGGTAGGTAGATTTTTAGCATTTAATAATACTTGATCTTCGACCTCATAATCATTAATACAACTTCTGCCTTTCGCATCTGCATATTCCTTTTGTTTATCTTGACTATCAGCCATTGCATCTTGCACATGTCGTAAGACATTTAGTCGCGTTGCGAGAAACGCGCTTACCTGTTTCTTAACTGTATTAGGGCTGACATCAGCAAGCCGATCGGCAACCTCTCCCCCACCAAGCCCTGAACCACTCGGTGGTAGCGTTAACGGAACGCGTGGGTGTGTGAGACCATTGACATAGAACGGAGTGTAGCCGGTAGAGGCGTGCACGGAATTATTGAGTGCAAACTCAACTACAGGGAGCATAGCGCTCCATCGCTTAGGTGTTTCAGCACAAACGCTGCGTAGGATATCTTCAACAACGCGATTTACGCGTTCAGTTTGACCATCGGTCTGCGGATGATCCGCTGTGGACATGTCCAAATGGGTGCCCAGCACCTGGAAGACGGACTTCCAGAATTTACTCGTAAAACGAGGATCACGATCAGAAACAATTGCCACTGGCAAGCCATGTTGGCGAAACACACGATCGATAAACAGCTTCGCTGTACCCACACCATCGATCGAATCTGGCACAACCGCTAAGTGAGCCATCTTGCTCAAGCGGTCAACAAAGACCACAATGCCTGTATTGCCATGCGAATCTTTCGGTAGGCCAGATACAAAGTCCATACTAATGGACTCCCAGCACCCAGTGGGAATAGGCAAACTAGCCAGCGGCGCTGCCGAATGGGGTGAGGGTTTCACCCATTGACACGTTTCACACGTACGCACATATGTGCTCACCCATTTATATAATTTGGTCCACCAATAACTTTGGCATACTGCCCCATAGGTCTTTTCACGACCCAAATGACCCCCGATGGCGGTGTCATGTACCTCATAGAGGATACGATACTTCAGGTCCTCGTCATGAGGAGCCACAATACGCGGAGGATCCGCTACATCTGTACGATAGTATAACAGCCCCTCATCGATAGAATATCGATGGAGGCTCGCACGTAATCGTGCCGACAATTTAATGTCCGAGTCTTTAAACTCATCACTACCAAGAGCATGTAGCAACGCTATACAGTGATCATCTTTAGCATACGCCGTACGAATGAGATCACGGATAGAAGACGACAACGTCGTCACATGAGCAAGCTCATAGTCAGGTCTGCGTGACAACGCATCAGCCAAAGCATTTTGCTTGCCCGGCTTATATTTCACCTCGAAATTATATTCGGCAAAGAATGACAGCCATCTGGCCATTCTCTGCGAGAGATGAGGCGACTGAGTCGCAGTGCGTAACGACGCATGATCGGTATAGATCACAAAAGGCTTTGAGCCAAGCAGATGAACTCTGAATTTGACTAGGGCATACTTCATCGCAAGTAGCTCTTTGTCATAAACTGGATAGTTCTTTTCTGCAGCTATCAGCTGGCGAGATTCAAAAGCGATTACACGCTCACGGCCTTCATCATCTGTTTGTAACAGAGCACTGCCAATGGCAAAATCCGATGCGTCACAGACGACGCTAAACGGTCGGTCAGGGTCTGGCAAAGCCAAAATAGGAGCATGTAGAAGGCTCGCCTTCACCGCTTGAAAAGCATCTTCGTGTTCGGCATGCCAACACCATTACACATCCTTTTTAAGGAGATTGAATAACGGCCGAGCCATATCAGCGTAATTCTCGCTGTACTTGTGTAAGTAATTGGCAAGGCCAAGCCATTTACGCAAGTCCTTCTGAGACTGTGGAACAGGCCAATCGACTATGGCTTTGACCTTGGCGGGATCCGCTCGTAGTCCCCGCTTCCCAATGAAGCACCCTAGAAAGGGAATCTCTTCGGCCCCGAAGATGCACTTAAAGGCATTAGCATATAATTTATTAGTGCGCATGCACTCGAGCACAGCTCGTAAATGAACAATATGGTTCTCAATATCTGACCGCCCATGTTCAGATCGACTATGGACAAAAATGTCATCAAAATACGTCTGTGCATAACTTCGATGGGGTCGAAACAATTGCGTCACCAAACGTTTAAACGTATCCGGAGCATTAGATAGCCCTCTGGGGCATCACTAACCATTCCCAGAGCATACCGCTCGGAGTAATAACAGCAGTAAGCGGAATATCACTAGCTCGCATGAGCAATTGGTAATAACCATCGACTAAGTCGAGCGCACTGTACATCGTACAACCGACCATATTGTTCTGAAGAACATCCTTTCTAGGTATCTGCGTCTGTGCAGGTATAGTGGCTGCATTGAGCTTATTATAAGCATGAACGATACGCCATTTACCATTCGGTTTCTTAACACAGAAAGTGGGTGTCGAGTGCGGTGATTTGCTCTCGCGCACCATACCCGCCGCGGGCTTTGCACGAAAGAACTCGTCAATGACGTCACACTTTTCTTTGGGTAAAGGCCACTGTCGTGTTACACAGTATTTGGTTCCGGGAACCAAGTCAATTTCATGACGTACACCCCTATCAGGTGGTAGAACCGACGGTGGATCGTTACACACCACGTCCTGAAATTCCTTAGCTAAAGGATAGTAGGGATCTAAAGGGTTCTTCAAGATAGATGCCCCACTACGTGCACTTAGTGCCGCTTTGGTATCTTCAAGGACTGTCTCATCGACAAGCGAGGATGAGTTCAGCTCGAGGTTAGGCCGAATGACCACCATATCGGATAGAACACCAGCCTTCGAGGCTTAATGAAATTCATCCACAGACATTTCGTCTAGATCTAAGAGAGCATTTACTGATGGGAGGGCCTCGAGTTCAACCTCACCATCTGCATCACCTGTCACTCCGTTGACCAGGGTGTACAACTGGTCACTGACATTACTATGCGATAAAACAGACGCTTTGCGTCTCGCAGCCGCCATCTGGCGACGCTGCCGTCTCATTGACGAGACCGTACTTTTCAAAGTACTTAGAATACCATCATCCCCAAGGTCAACAGATTCCTTGACATTCACCTGCCCTATGCGAGGGCCGATGTCATTACCGACATCCAGTGAGTCACTATAGCAGATGACATCACTAACAGGGCCATCGACCTTAACCTGATCTATACGAGAGCCGATGTCATTACCGACATCCAGTGAATCGCATTTACAGCCAATATCACTAACTTCAAGGTCATCGACCTTCACTTGCTCTATACGAGAGCTGATGTCATTACCGACATCCAGTGTCTCAATATTACTTTGAGTATCACTCAACGGAGTACGTGCCGTTCCACTAAGTGTCATTGAGCTCTGCTCGACACTATTATTGTTGACATCGGAGTTTATCAACTCAGACACTCCAATGTCCAGCACACTACCTGAATCAGTTAATGGCTCGCGCCAATAGCACTTTTGTTTTCTAGCGAAGGTGGGTTCATGACTCTCCAAAGCTTCGCTAGGAACATTGCGCGTTGCGCCTAAAGTTTTGGATCTCCAATCGATCCACGGCTCATGGCGTTCCAGCCAGGCCATACCGAGAATGAGGTCATATCTCGAGTCCAAATCTAGGAGAAGACAGCGTTCAACGCTATTGAAGTCTAAGAACTTCACACCTAAGTTCAACGGAACTATAGGAACGGTGACACGTACACCGGTCGCGAGACGCACGGTTATACTGTCACCCTCTTGCGCTTCTAGCGCCTCAGCATACAGCTGACTCCCTTCAAGGGAACGACGTCGGACATAATTACCTGACGCCCCTGAGTCAATTAAAATTGACCATGGTTTTTCAAAACCCTTAACGGTTGCCGACACAACCAGCAAGCCTGGCTTGTAACCTTGTTCTATGGGAGCATCCACAGAACCATCTGGGGCTAAGCTCCGTTTACCCTTACCTCCTAAAGATCCAACAGAACTTAGTTCTTTCCCAGTAGGGCGCCCGGCGCCCTACTGGGAGCTGACGTTTTCCCCTGCGGTGCTCGCCTTTTGGCTAGGAGCAGGGTTTCGGCTTTGCCGATTTGAACGTTGCTTTCGCAACGGACAGCTAGGGCGGAGATGCCTAGTTCTTCCGCACATATAACATCTACGGATGTTACCTTGCTGCTCAGCATCTTGAAACTCAGCTTCTTCAGCTTAACTGAGATCCATTGGTTCCGCCCTATTAGAGGTATTTGATTGATACCAGGGCAGACCATATCGAGCAGATTTAAAATTAAATTTAGCGTTAAACGCTATGCTTACTGCCTGCTCAAAAGTCGAAGGCTGGACACGAAAAACTTCTGTCCTGGCTTCCCCAGTACGAAGTCCTTCCATAAAAATGGTTACTCGGACTTCCTCTGCCAGTGGGTCCTGCTGCATAGCAGCAATAGGAGTCCATAACGCTTGGACATAGTCCGACAATTCTTTCTTACCCTGTCGGGTAGCTAGGAAGCGTGAGCGCACACGATAAGCCTGATTAGGCGGTGCAAACACACAAGTTAATTGCTTTTTAAGCATTTCCCATGTGGGAAATGCAGCATTTACAGAGACATCGCTCGTTAGAGCCCACTCTCTAGCTCTTCCACCGAGCTTCGAAATGGCCAAGCCAACTCGTTGCTTATCTGATACAAGCATGGCGGCATCCATTGCCATCTCAACTTCTCGGATCCATAGGAGAAGATTTTTTCCCTCCTTCCCCTCGAAGGTCTTTACAGTTTAAAACAAGTGGGCGAGCCTTTGGCTCTGCATCGGGCACAAGTACCGGAATGTACTGTGTAGGCGCAGCTGACGCTGCCTGTTCATGGACCTGCCCGAGGAGCGTTGCCTCATAACGCATAAAGGCCTTAAGACGAGCATTTAGAACCTCGGGGCCTTGGGCCAAAAGGGCCTCGATTTGATCGGGCCCAACGAACGCACAAAAATTATCTAGTGCGAGTCGTTGCGCCTCAGAGAGGTGATTTTGATTTTCCATCCTCACAGAGGGTCAGTCTTTAAAGACTCAGGTGTAGGATTGACTACAAGTGCTACCAAGTGTAGCGGAGCTGCACAGCTCTTTAGCCAGAGGAAGACTTTTGGCTGGAATCCTCTTAGTTCTAGAGAACTAAATAGAGTTAAGGCTAAAAGCCACTTAGTTTTAAGGAACTAATTAAACGACTTAAAGTCAGCAAGCAATAAGCTTAAGGTTCAGAGAACCAACGCACAGAGTGCAAGAACAAGCTAGAGCTTAGAGGTTCAGAGAACCAACGCACGAAGTGCACAAGAGAACAAGTCAGAACGACTTGTGATCTTAAACTCAAAAGGAGAACTGATTTTATTTATGCTTTAAGATTTTATGAATAGTCCTACTCTAAGTACACTACACTAGATTAATTACTATAATAGTAATTATTATATGCAGACTTTGCTATCGAACGACGTATCGTCTAAACATCTGTGTATGATGTACTTAATACAGCGTTAATGATTTATCGAGTTTCAATCGATAAGATACGGTATTACCGGATACCGCATCTTTAACGCTCATACTTAATACTCTAAGAGAAGTATAATAATGCATTATATGCAATACAAAGGAGAGTTTAACCGTAAACTCTCGGAAAGACGCTACAACCGTCGTGTAGCCACGTTACATTAAGTCATCATGTCCTTTAGGCAAACAGAAACCGGATTATCAGATTGTTCCTCTTCTTGGATGTAATTTGGTGACATACCAAAACGAGTAATTATTCCATCCACGTTCCATGGTGACTAAGTACATTGAAATTATACGAGCCTAGGACATACAGCTAGTGAACGTTTGTACAAGGCTATGCGCCAAGTTCTATATTGGCCCAGCATGGAAGCGACCATTGTAGACTTAATCAAGACATGCTTGGTGTGCAAGCGTGCAAAAGTGCATGGTGGCAAAGAAGACTATGTTCTACTGTCGCCAAGGATTATGCTAACCGTTGACCCTATTTGATGTGTTTCATGTTAATCTCATTGGTCCATACGACAACAGAAACTACTGAATAACCATGAATTGATTAGGGAACAAGGTGTCTGGAAGTGGGGGTCCTAGCAAACAAGTTGGAGCTCACAACGGCAGAAAATTTTGATCGCGAGTGGCTATGTCGTTGCATCGACCACGAGAAGTCATCCACGATCAAGGTACCGAATTTACTGGTACAGATTATCAGAAACTTTTACACAGCTATGGTATCGAGGTGAACACGATCTCAGCGAAAAACCCTCAAGCAAACGCTATATATGAGCGGGTTCATCTAGAGATCCTGAACATTATTTGCTGCTATGAGGATTTTGACTGAAAAAAGCAATCCAAAACGCTGCTTTTGCTGTGCGTGCTATTTACCACAGCGCTCTGAATGCATCGCCAGGCCAACTGCTTTTCAGACAAGACATGATATCACGTCGACTATACAAAGCTAGTTGGAGCTATCTATCCAAACGACGTTTCGAAGCGATTCTAGCAGCCAATAATCGTGAAAACAGCAAGCGATTGGAACACTTCTACAACCCCGGTGATCACATCATGCTCCGTGTTCCCAAATCTTTCGAGCCAAACTATATGCAGTTTCGAAGGGACCACATCCGATACGTAATGTTCACAACAATTGAATCGTCACAATCGCCAAAGGTGCGTCGACTGAACGAGTTAGTATTCGACGCATCTTTTCGTGCTAAGCCTAGTGCTTCATGGGTGTGTATGTCATTCCAGTTGGTATGACAGACAGTTTGTGACATGAACCATTTGAGAGTATCTGACATGTCACAGTTGACAGTCCAAATAATTCCTCGAGACATCGGTATCGAGATGTTCTGGAAGCAAGTCCTTTGGATCAGCAGCTGAATCCGCTAGCTCTTTATACTCCTCTAAACACTCTGTGTCGGTTGGTGTGAGCGGTGCGTTTATAATCTATCCAGTGTCAATTGTTATACACTCCCCTTCCATTGTACTGTTCGGTCTCAAAAATTTATCGTAATTCCCAGCGCTTGCAACAAATCCCGTCCAATGACCATAGTATCTTTGCTAGACTCTACCACTTAAAAGCGCAGAGTCACGCTTCAATTGCGAAATGCGAAACTGGGAGACTATGGTCCCACTGCTAGCCACCTCTTGGACTATGGTTTCGAACACCGTAGCCTTTTGTGTAACCACCTTATATCCGTTTTACGCGGAGCCTTGGACCTTCGGGGCTTCACAATACTTCGCATTTTCTTCTGTGCTGCCGCACTCTTGAATATCTAACTTGACCCAATCGTGAATGTATAGCAAATACCGCCTCCTTCTTGCATCATCTTGGACTACCCAAGGTGAACTCTCTCCACTACTCCTTATAACTCTGCATTGCCTCGAATCGGTTCCGAGTAGCCATCCTGCGCTCATAGTCCCTAAGCAATCCTCCGCAGTTGAGGTTCACCTCATCCAACCATGACGGGTCAGGATATCCTTTTCACTGCACCAGGGTATTCACACTGGATCCGTCCGTAACGAGTTTTCCTTACCATACGTCTGTCTAGACTTTTCTCCACTTCGCATTCGTTTTCTTCCAGCTCCGCAGCCCAGAGGTCTTCTGGCAATAGAACCTCATCAAAATCTACCCGACCCGCTTCGTCTACCACCAGTACAGTATCTGGCCTATCAGGGTATTGCTGGACCAGATTCAACTTCGAAATGTGTATTAAAGGCTTTATACGGTAGTCTGTCCTACTGATGACTAAGCGAACGACATTGTCACCGACTAGTTACTATACTCGGAACGCCCATGCCATAGATGTGCCAGCTTTCGAGCATAGTCCTCTTTGACCCGGTCCAAGTATAACCATACTTGGGACTATACATCAATATTTCCATCAACCACATCCTCATTGTGGACCTGCGCTTGACCTTCCATCGCTGATCGCAATATTTTGTTGACCTGTTCTCTCGCTCTGCGATACTGACGCTGCACGCTATATCGCCATCGGCGGGGTCACATTCACGCCGATTGGTGCTGCTCAACGGTATGGTGGCTTCTAGAGTACTTTGAGCATCCCAGCCCTGTACCAAGGAGAATGGTGTCTCCTTTCGGATCCGATCATGTGCCATATTCAACGCGAAAGTGATCCTTTCTGCATAGGCATCCCAGTCTTTCTGGTCCACCTCTGACACATACTTTTTGATGGACCGTGTAATAGTCTGCAACATTCTATCTTCCGCCAGCGAATATCCCAACCAGCAAACCCTGTAATGTTTATCGCATGGTTCTTCGTGGGCGCCGAGGCAGCGCCTGGGACTTGTAGTTCACGTGATCTACAATTTAATTAACGATCCAGCGTCGCACACCCGATGCATCAATCAAGGGAGGAGGAGAATCACGACGGAAGTCCTCCGGCGATGAGCGCCGATTCTCGCAATCGGGCGTCTGTACAGTCGAATGACAAGCTTCACCTACTTCGCGCTGTGGTCGAGAAGAACGCACTACTTGATGCTCGCAAGATAGCTGACAGAGTTCAAGATCGTGCGGTTGCTGCGACTGAGGCTGCTGAGCGTACTCGAAGAGAGCAGCGGGTGCTGGCTGAGCGCTTACGTCAACTTGAGACGACTGCGTGTGGAGGACCCCAGCAGATCGAGTCTGCACGCGTTCGGAAAGGTTCAGACCCAGTCGTCGTCAGCGTCTTCGCCAAGAGGTGTCGGGCTTTGAGCCAGCACAGAAAAGCCGGTAAGTAAGCCTTGAGTCGCCCGACGTAGAACGTCGGGTGCAAACGCATAGATGTAGGTATATTTAGCGTGTAAGCGTCACCATGCACCTTAATAACCTGAAATGGGCCAATATATCTTGAGGCTAACTTCTAGCGCCCAAATTCGTCACTGAGGTGTTCGGTAATTCACTTGCTGATAATAATAATCTTATCACTTTCTTATAATGTTAACATATTCTATCGACCTCTTTTGTCTGCATTCTCATTTTGCTTATCTACTGACTCTTGTAATGCATCACGCACAAAACGCGTGATTACTGGTCGTAATAGCAGAAGTTCGGTAACTGCAGCCGAACTTACAGGCGACGAGTCCTCTTTAGGAAAAAAAGTAGCAACGGGAGACGCGATGGAATGCATCACATCAGGAGTCGATATGCCGTTGCCACAAAAAACAGCATTGGCTGCATCGTCAGCAACCTTATTCTCATCGTAATTATCAATAGATTCGGC
Source organism: Peronospora farinosa (assembly GCA_947646735.1). Taxonomy (NCBI): domain Eukaryota; phylum Oomycota; class Peronosporomycetes; order Peronosporales; family Peronosporaceae; genus Peronospora; species Peronospora farinosa. The sequence continues at coordinate 89,633 of CANTFK010000807.1, read as the reverse complement.
GCAATTCCATCCGTAGATACTCCCCCCACCAAGCTGTAAGACTAAGTGCTCTGAAGCTGAGAGAGCAAGAAGCGACGGAACGCGAGGATGCCTCGCACTTTTCACGAAAGGGCGTCAACCCGGTTGACGCATGGACAGCATTTTTAATTGCAAGCTCTGCAAGTAGAAGAAACGAGCTCCATGACGCGAACGATGTTGCATTACTACGCAAGACATCTTCGAGCACTCTGTTCACACGCTCCGTTTGCCCATCCGTCTCTGGGTGGGCTGCCGTAGACATAAGAAACCGCGTGACTAATAGCTGTAATAATTTGTCCCAGAAAGCCGAAATGAAACGTGGGTAACGGTCCGAAACAATAGATTTTGGCAAGCCGTGATGTCGGGAGATAAGATCAATGAAGATCTTCGCTATCTTCTCCGCCGAAACATGGGCGGAGACCGGAGCAAAATGCACCATTTTGCTGAATCGATCCACTAGAACCAAAACGCCCGTGCGTTTCAGTTCATCCGGTGGAAGTCTAAACATAAAATTGCATGCTGACTGAACGCCAGTCTTCCAAAGAAATTGGAAGCGGACGCAATGGGGCTTGTGAAGACGGCGCGAACTTCACACGCTGACAGGTTTCACAGTAGCGCACCCATTTCTGGATGTACCTATACATTCGCGGCCAGAAAAACACGCGAGAAATAGCCGCAAACGTCTTTTCGCGACCCAGGTGTCCGCCAGCTGGACTGTCGTGAAACTCCTGAACCAATCAGGCTCGAAGGTCGTCATCAGCAGGGATGATGACACGCGGGAAATCAAAGACGTCCATCGTGTCCTTTAGCAACGGCCCGTCAAGCGCGTAACGCTTGATGTTATCGCGTGTTAGTTTCGTCAACTTCAAGAGTAGCGTGTCTATAATATATTAATGATTACCACATAGAAGAAATTATTCGCAAAAGATTCAGCGATCTGAGTTCGGATCGACACCACGGATATCGAGATCATCGCATTGAGACTCAGCTCAATGCAACACGCACAGATATCATCGTCATTATCAACACTCTCTGTTTGATGACCCATGTCGCGCCGAGAATCGTAATCAGGACGAAGAGAAAGCGCGCCAGCGAGAATGTTATTCTTGCAGAGCACCACAAAATCATACTCGGCAAAAAATTACAACCACCGTGCCATACGCTGGGACAAGTGAGGACTCTTGACAAAGGTACACAACGATGCGTGATCTTTGTAGATGGAAAACATCTTTTCCTCGAGCAAATACACTTTGAGTTTTATATTCGCGTAGCGCATATCCAGAAGTTCCTTGTCGTTTCCCGGTGAATTTTTCTTGGCAGGTTTCATTTGTCGTGATTGAAAGCTCACGACGCGCTCGCGAGCCTCGTCGTGAAATTGCATGAGGGTAAATTCTATAGTGAAATTGTTTGCGTAACATACGACGTGAAATGGCTTAGAGTCATCATGTAGCATCAGAACTGGTGCCAAGGACAAACTCATCTTCACGGAGTCCAAGGCAGATTGATGTTCTGCCTTCCACAACCATTCTGCATCTTTTCACAAGAGAAGTCGATAATAGCAAGATTAGCTCAGCATAATTCTTCGTATACTTATGCAAGTAGTTCGCCAGACCAAGTCATTGAAGTTATTAGCTTAATTCCTCGGCGTTGGCCAGGAACATATCGATGAGATCTAGTCAGGATCAGCGCGGGCATCTTCCTTGCTGACGTAGCAACCGAGTACTGAGATATCGGGGGCTCAGAAGACGAAGCTCTTCAAATTAGCATACATTTATTTTCCCGCATAACTTGAAACAACTGCTTCAAGTGTCAAAGGTGTACCTCCGTAGCCCTAATCAGTTGCTCAGCACGGCTGTGAACAAAAATGTCGTCAAAGTAGCTCGGTGCAAAGTCGCGAAGTGAACGAAGTACTTGTGTCACCATTTAATTGACCGTAGCTGGAGCGTTATTAAGACCTTGTGGCATGACTGACCACTCCCAAAGCATCCCGCTTGAAGTGCTAATCGCAGTGAACGGGATGTCATTGTCCCTCGCGAGGATACGATAGAAACCGTTTGTCAGATCTATGGCACTTAAAATATACAATGGTATCGCATACCGTGTTTAGAAACATAAAATCCAAAAAAAATTCTTTTTTAGAAATCGGCGTTGTAGGCGGGATCGTGGCGGTATTCAGCTTAATAAAAGGTGCACAATGCGCCAACCGCCGGTGTTTTCCTTTAAGCCGAAAGTCGGGTTCGTATGTGGCGAGATACTCTCGCGGACATGGCCAGCTTTACGGTGACCCTCGATAAATTTATCAATAGCGATGACTTGATTCATGCGCTTAACGGCCACTGCTGCGTCACGCAATACTTCGTTCCTGGCACGCGATCTATCTCGTGCCGCACCCGACGATCCGCTGGAAGTTTAGCAGAAACTTTCTGCGGAAAGATATCGGCGTACTCACGGGCGATATCGTAGACAGGGTTGCCCGAAGCACAAACAGCATCCCAAGACTGTGCCGCGAAGCGTTCTTCGCGCGCTGATTTAGGCTCGGCGCTCTTTGAGCAAGCCTCCAGAACTTCTTCACTGGCTGCTTTGGCGGCTGAAACGACGCACACTTGCTAGATGACGCCGGCTTTGAGGTCGTAAAGGAAATCTTTCCATGAAAGAGCTGACAGAGATGTGATCTCTGCAGCAGTGAACAGAGGGCTCACTACCTTGATGTAGCGGCCACGATGTGTAGATATCTCTACATATTCAAGCGCGCATACGGATTCCGTCACTACAGAATCATCTGCATCAGCAACTTGACGTGAGTGGCGTCGTCTCAGTGATCGGCGTCGTCTCGGTGATCGGCGTGCTCCTTTCTTTCCGTTCACTTGCGTCTTGAGCCCCATGATTGAGACTGGCACGTCGCTCTCACAGGAAGATGATGTACCCCCTCCCTCTAGCTCTGTCTCCAACACGTCGGTCTCATGCGGATCCATAGTCCGCCCCTTTTCGTCAATGAGAGGCGGAAGATCATCTTCGACTGACTCACTGGAATGCGGGAGCTCATTCTCGACCGCCTCGGTGACACTCGAAAGCCGCTGCTTGATCGAAGTGTGTGTTTGCGGGAGCCACTGCTAGACCGCCCTGAAATTAATCGGAGTCTCTGCTCGACCGATGTGCTTGTATACGAAAGTCTCTGCTCGACCGCTCGTTCTGTGGCTCCATCAGTGTAACAGAAAATACCGCGCACAGAAGGTCATCGCTCTCTCTGTGTTGACCACTAGTCGTGTCTAGTTTGTTCACGACCCTGACGTGAGGCTAATTGGATGACGCGACCAACAAATGAGTGAACACTTCACTGACGTCATATCCGCTTCGTCGTTTGACGGACCGAGATAGCCAATCTATCTTCGGCTGATACCGTGACAGCCACGATATCATCGGCTGATACCGTGACAGCCACGGTATCTAAATATGCAATCAAATGTATAATTCATCTCATACACCAAAAATTCGTGGTTACTCTGGAAACCGTCGAAAGTGTACGGTAAAACACTGTTTTACGCGGGACACGTTTTGGTTGTCCATCGGCAAGTTTGACAACGATGTCACCTGGACCTTCTCGAACCGTGACAGTCGACGGGAGAAGAGACAATACAGGGTGCACGAAATAATGTCTCGAATCATCGCGCATGGTGGTGGCATTAAAGTGAGTATGGATCACTTTGGGGCTAGGAGCCCGAGCTACCACCTGAGTACTCGGGGCTCCATTTCTGCCAGTAGATCGCCCTGCGCCTACTGGAACCGCTTGGTTTTTTGTCGGGACCACCGACGACACAGCATCTACTCGTGAATACAGCTGCGTTCTAGTCGCCGGCGCAGGTGCTCGACAGACAGCCGCACGATGGCCTGTCTTGCCACAACGAAAACACTTCATCATGTTGGGATTGCGAATGTCGCGGCCTAATGATTTGCCGCCATCTATCCAAGCGACGTTCCAAAGCGATCCTAGCAGCCAATACTAGTGAAAACAGCAAGCGATTGGAACACTTCTACAACCCCGGTGATAACATCATGCTTCGTGTTCCCAAACCTTTTGCGCCAAATTACATACAGTTTCGCACGGACCACATCCGATACGTAATGTTCACAACAATGGAATAGTCACAATCTCCAAAGGTGCCTCAACTGAACGAGTTAGTATTCGACGCATCTTTTCGTGCTAAGCCTATTGCTTCGTGGAGGGTGTATGACATGCCAGTTGGTATGACAGACAGTTTATGACATGAACCAGTTGGGAGTGTCTGACATGCCACAGTAGACAGGTTATAACAGCACCTTAGGTTAAGCACGATGCGACTTATGGTTGTTTCATTCATCTCATTCTCATTTTTTCCTACATCGCCAGCCAAAGGCGTGTCATTGCGTCAAGATTAATTGACTACCTGACAGCCAAGGTTAATTTTTTGCTGTCTCGGCTTGCTGGAAAATCGAAGGAATGGGCTCTCGAGAAGCTCGTCGTAGATGATTCGGCGTTTCCTACGCTAGACGATATTTAGCGTGACTTACGACTGACTTTCGAGCCTCCTCAAGATGAATTTCGTTTGCGTGTAGCCTTCTTCTCGCTCCGACAGGGCAAGCTGTCGATGTGTGACTACTTACAGAAGACACGACATCTCGCTTCGTGCATTTTCACGCAGCCAACTGAAATGGCCTCACAAGTTCATGTCTTTATTGTCTGTATGCAGAAGGGCATGACACGTTGCTACCTCACACGTTTTGGACAAATATCCCTTAAGGGTTCATTCGCCCTCGCGCTTTGTGGACATTACACTGTCGCGTCACCGTACTTGCACGAAGCGTCATAACAATCTCGGACGTTTTGTCCAGAGCCAATAGAACTCGACGCAATCGAGTCCTCTCGTGGTAGCTCCAACTAGCTTCGTATATTCGACGTGATGTCATTCTTGCCTGATAATCAGCTGGCATGGTGATGCATTCAGAACGCTGTGGCAACTAGCACGCACAACAAAAGCAGCGCAGTGGGTTGCTTTTTTCCAGTCAAAATTCTCATAGCAGCAAATAATGTTCAGGATCTCTAGATGAACCCGCTCACATATAGCGTTTGCTTGAGGGTTTTTCGCTGAGATCGTGTTCACCTCGATACCATAGCTGTGTAAAAGTTTCTGATAATCTGTACCAGTAAATTCGGTACCTTGATCGTGGATGACTTCTCGTGGTCGATGGCAACGACATAGCCACTCGCGATCAAAATTTTCTGCCGTTGTGAGCGCCAACTTGTTTGCTAGGACCCCCACTTCCAGGCACCTTGTTCCCTAATCAATTCTGGTTATTCAGTAGTTTCTGTTGTCGTATGGCCCCAAGGAGATTAACATGAAACACATCAAATGGGGTCAACGGTTAGCATAATCCTTGGCGACAGTAGAACATAGTCTTCTTTGCCATGCACTTTTGCACGCTTGCACACCAAGCATGTCTTGATTAAGTCTACAATGGTCGCTTCCATGCCGGGCCAATATAGAACTTGGCGCATAGCCTTGTACAGCCGAAAACTAGCTGGATGTCCTAGGCTTGCATTGCAATATTCACCTCGCGAAATCAGCGGTTAAGGTAGAGATGATTCGGACCATCGCCCGAGTATGTTGACGTCTCCATCTTGATAGCGTCATGGTGCAAAGTGCGCGAGGGAGTCAATACTCGCCGATTTTCTTCGGCGAGCTCGCGCACCATAAAGTCTAGTATGGAGGCACGTTGATCATCGAGCGTGCAGCGACGTCACGATAGATTCACCAGACACCACCGCGAGGCGGTGTTGTGTCTGCCACTCCACCGAGGTGATGAGATGAAAGAAGTCAGAAGGCTCCAGCGAGACCGCTGCAGCCACCGAAGACTCGTCCATGTTCATCTCAGATCTGGTCATTGGAAGGACCAACAAGTGCTACGAGGTATACGGGATAAGGACCCGTTACACTTCAACACTAAAAGGGCGTTAAAGAAGCGCTCTCGATGAACATGTAAATGTAAGTCTGTGTTATTTTTGTTTAGTTTAAATTCCCATAAGTGCAAATGTGTTTCCTAGCTCATGGTAATCACTCATACGGAAGTCAATTTATTATTGGCTAATTATTGGGTCTGGCACCCCAATAATAAAAAGACGCGCAGTATCCTCTACTAGGATACTGACATATGACTACTTATGATATTATGTAATTTTCCTATAACTACCTATGTAATCGATTGCCCCAATACATTATCAAGTTCGCTTTTCTGGCCTGTCGGTCAACAGTTAAAGTTGTGAATCCGCTAGCCTCATTGTATGAAAATAGATGGAACTTTTTAAACCTTGCCATTTAAAGAAAAATGAAATTGTATTATTTTTTTGTTTGTGAACCTGCGAAAGAATTTTTAACATCACCTTAAAAAAATTCACGTGAAATGTCCCACCTAATATATTGACAAACTAATTGGCTGCTGCTACATCTATCGTTTTCCTGGCTGGCTACTGATGGGAAATCCCTATAGTGAGCGTTGTGACCTTGATTAAAGCTGACAACTTTAGCTTTTTAACCATTCTTCAAATACTGAATCTACAATGGGTAAGAAAGTCGTGACATTTGTAACGGGCAGGTCTGATAAGGTACTTAATACCTGTCGCTCGGGTAAAACACACCATGTGTCACCACCTTGCGTATGTGATATACACTAAGTGTATTCACATTTTCATTGGTGAATCCCAGCTGGGAATAGGCGTCATCAAATGGCGTCAGTCAGTGACGTCATTGAGAGAGCTTAGATATAATTAAGCTCGCATGTTGGAATGCGCATCTATATAGATGTCACCCATCATTACATCTTAACCAATCAGTAGTTAGATTTATATTTAGTTGAATTCTATTAAATATAAATCAGTCTTGAATTTGCTTAAACATAAGCACTACGCACGAGAGGCTGAAGAAGCTTCTGCGTGACGTCGGTGCCTTCTTGTTAAGAAGTTCGTTGCACTGTCGCTTAAGCGAGAGGCAACTGGTGGTACGACTGCTTAAGCAGTCGACCAACCACACAACTACCCTCGTACGCGAAGGTAAGACGGTCTTACCGCTTCCTCGCTTGTGCTGAAGGTGTGTGCTAGTAGCACGGTTCTAGAAGTGCCCGTCTACACTTGGTAGCACTAGTAGTCCTTCCCACGACCCGTCTCTCTGAGAATGCGTGTGGTTAAGATGGTCCTTAATATGGACTGTAGTGACTTCCCTCACCTTTCCCAACATCATAGGGAGTTAGCAGAGCATATGGCGCAGGAACTTGGTGAACAAGCCCTGGTCAATCTCTTGCATTGTCCTCCTGGGCAACATGTTTCTCAGTTGGAGCAATTTGAGGCGTTTGTGCTCGGAAAGCGTAGAAACGCGTCCGAGGTAAACAGCCAAGCCACCGCTGAGTCCATCAATAAGACTCAGGATGATCTTAGGCTTGAGCAGGCACGGAATGAGGCGCTCAACAGAACTGTTGAGACGCTCTCTGCCCGACCTGCTCAACCGAGGCCCATTTGGATGGACCCTCCGAAGCTCGATGGAACTAGCCCTCACACGATTGTTCACTGGCTATTAGCTGTGGAGAAATGTGGAGTGGCGCAGCTCATCAAAGATGACACCAGGATGGTGTCGTATGCCATGTCCAACTTGCGTGGCAAAGCGTCAGATTGGGCATACTCTGCGCTGATGGCTAATGCTGATGCATTTCCATCATGGGCGATCTTTAAATTCTAATTTCGCACCATGTATCAGCCCCCTAACAACGAAGTGTTTCTTATAGCGCGCTTCTTTGGAGCACGACAGGCGAAACGCTCTCTGCAAGAATATGTGCAGGAGATGCGTTCGATATTATTGTCCATTAGAGTGACGTTCAGTGTTTCGTGGATGAGAGAATTGCCATCACACGTAAAGTTCGTGACGCAATGGCAAGCGCATAGACAACCAAAAACAATATGCGTACCAACATGGTCGCAAACACAATGAACACTTCAGTGTGGGGGACAAAGTGCTATTAAGTACTGCTACCTTACCTAAACATGCAATTTATGTATTACCTGGTGGTATTACTAAGCTATAGCTCCAATTCATTGGGCCCTTTACAGTAGTTAAAGAAGTTGGAGACCTAAATTATAGGCTCACTCTCCCACCGTATATGAAGACGCACCCCGTATTTTACGTGGGTCGTCTGAAACGGTATGTTATCCAGAAGAGATCACATATCCACATTGGTCTAACGAGACCGATGGTGACGTCGACTGTGAGTCGAGCGTCGCGACCGATCAGGCGACGAGGAAGTCGAATGACTTACCGTATACGAGGGAGACGACAGAGGAATCGGTGATCGAGGAGGACTCCGCGCTTGACGCGGGTCTCTCATCACAGTGGCTTCAAAAGATCCAAGCAAAGTTTTAGGGGGTCATACCTCTGACGGTCCTTCGCTCTCACATTTTGTAAATACAAAGTCAGTCGCGAGACTTGATTCGAGAGATCCGCCATCTCTCTCTTTAGCGAACGTTCTCTGCCTGCGACTGAACGGCAGAGGGTTAGACAGGCGCAAGTTGTTAGGCGTAATCAGCGTCCCTACCGGGTACCACCTGTGTTGGTGGATGCGGGTGGGAACAAACGCTTCCTCGTTGGAAGGGTGTTTGCTCACCGCCATGCGAAGCAAAAGCTTCAAATCCTTATCCAATGTAAAGGATATCCGAAGAGTTTCGACTCTTGAAAACCAGTTGACGCTTTGCGCGTCGACGTGCCTAGGCTGGATGCTGTTTACGAGCAGAAGACCTGATACACTCACTCTGCTAGGTCCTGATGGACTAGCAAGGGCAGCGTAGCGAGAAGGTGTAGGGGTATGTTATCACCTGATATTTCCCTCACATGCGTCATAGCAAAGCTGATACGCTGCATCTGCATGCGGTCTAAAACGGCGTAGGAACTCTGCTTCGTATTTGTCGGTTGTTTCGTTAGAACGCTACACGACGGGGATAGGAAAAGAACGACCTCGTGCTTTACCCTGTCTTTTCCACGACGGAAAGACGCTACACAGTTTATAAGCGTCAATAGTGGTACGCTCCAGGAACGTCGCACTATTACCAATCGAACGTGATTATTCGCATGGCGGTGTCATCACTGGCAAACCATCACTCATGTACCCGCCCTTGCGACGGCGTGCTAGAGAGCCGACTGTGAAGTCGAAGGAGCTTTTTGCTCACCTCGCCTGAGTTTGACTCTCCATATTGAATTGTCAAGACGTCAGACGTAGGGTTGGCAGAAGCGGTCGATATAAAATCGCCGACTGGCTGTTGAGTCGCGGATGTTTCCCCCTTTTGAAGCAGCGCACTTAGTTGCGATCGCTGCGCTCGTTGGCGCAGACGACTCGACATGACCCTCGCTGTCAGGAAGCATGGAAGTTTCCTGAAGGTTATGTGTCTCAAATGATGGGGACAAATGTCCCATCAGAGCACTGTGCTCATCACCACTTTGAGGTGATGGAAATGGAGTTCTCTCATTGTCGTCTACAAAAAGAATCAGATCTTTATCCACACAATGGTGGGTCGGATCTGTGTTCTCTGCTGACAAGCTGACATTAGATGTCGGCGTTGTCACAGAGACACTTAGTGACGGCTATGAGTTATCGCGGTGCGAGCGCTTTTTGTTGGTCTGCATGGGCGCCTTCGAAGGTTACTTGCCAGCCTTACCACGTTTTAGTGGCACCTTCTTGCTTTCAATATCTTGCAAAAAGTAAAAATCGCTCTAAAGAGTTGGATGGTGGAATGGGCCAATGTTTACACGAGTCCGTTAAGTATATAATACTAAATGGGGAATTTTAAAAGGGTTTGAGGTACCTTAGGCCTGCCACTTGGGTGCGGCACATCAATGTGACCCACCCTCGTTAATGTGATATCTATAGATCGATCACATCTGACGAGGATGACGCCCAGTTGGGACTTGGCGTCATGAAGGCGCCAAGGACGGCGAGCCTTAATATAACAAGCTTTCACGTAGGCCAAAGAGAAACGTATCCGATCTTTGCATTCAACCAGTCAGAAGTTAGATTTAATTATTTGCTACTAAATATAAGTCAGTCTTGAATTTGCTACCTACCTATCACTGCGCACGAGAAGCTTGTTAAGCTTCAGCGTGTAGTAAGTTAAGTACTTTTAGGAATTCGTTGCGCGGTTTGCTTAGGCGACCGGCAACAGTTGGTACAGCGCTTCGGTGCCGACCACCACCGCACGCGGAGGTAAGACGGTACATCGCTTCCTCAAGCTGCTTGGAGGTGTGTGCTCGTAGCACGTGGCAGCTTCTTTGAAGTGTTCGTCTACAGTTTTGCTTCCTATACAGCGTATAAACATTTAGTGTAGCTCTTTTTCTCTTAATTCTTAGTCTACAATCTTAATTACTCAGTCAAGTCGAATAAATGCTTCTGTACAAATATTTGAGCTTCTGGGACCGTCATTTCTACGTGGAAATTCAGACCAATGTCCACTGTAACGAGTGACGTGTCATCCACCTTAGCACGCGCGTGAAAACGCTCTCCAATATCGAGCAATGTTTGCAATGACTGAAGCTTTGAATGGGTCAATTCCTGCAACAATTCACGCAATTTCTGGTATTCGTGCACCTCCTGAGCTAATGCATCACGATGAGCGAGTGTTTGCCTAAGTTGCGGACGCAGAATCTCTTCGACAAAGGCAATGTAGCGCTGCAGAGCGACAGCCGAGGACTCGGAATCAGTCGTCATACTAATTGACTGGTGTGAAAATATAAAGCTGAGGACATGATGAGGGTTGGTGAAGCGCAACTGATACGAATGATAAGCAACGTAAGGACATTGAAGTGAGTCAGTTGCGTTAAGGGCTTTATTAAGTGTGACACCCAATTGATAGGGCTTCGGGTAGCAGCAAACTGCGCAACATAAGAGATCGCAACGAACAGCTTGTGTTGTAATTGTTGTCCGCACCGCTTTTTAGAATCTGACGTGCATCATTAGTTAGTCAGCCCCCACCAATTTCCACCACGGTTACTTGAACGTGCACCATAATCAAGCTAAGTTTATACGGCGGTATCTTAGTATACCGACCGCATCATTGTAATCTCACCTGTGGATGTCGTAGCCGAAAGGTCCCCTTATTGTCCTGTACATGATTTCTTGCTCTCATGCAGTCGACAATGTATGTTCTTTTTCTATATACAACACACAAAATGTGACACCTTCTTCAGTGTCATATATTGTGCTTGACTATGGTGCACGTAACGCTTGAGGGTGCTTGATCAGGCGACGCGTATTCGCCGCCTTGCCACCTCAGAATATCTAGGTGATCAATGTTGGGTCGATGTCACCATTCGCATGCCTCTTTTTGTGCAACAGCGGGGATAGGTCCTCAGGTTTATGAGGATAGTTAACAAATGCATTGAGAAATGGAGATACCCCACTCTCGGGAAAGCACAAGAAAATCAAAGTTGCTAATATTTTCTCCTTATATAAATACGACGTCGATCAGCTCAAAAGTTTTGGTCTGCTAATAGAAAACCTGTTGGATGAACTATAAACATGCGCGAACATCTATAGCTGGTTTATGCCCATCACACTCCTCTAAACTACCCGTAGCATACACCTGCACCCAGAAGTACTTGCTGGACGTGTTTTCATTGTACGCGTACGCCGATCCTATCATGGTGAAGTTTCCCAAGAGGTTGTCACGACTCTGGGTCTTCATCCACCAGTCCACGACAGCATCTACATCGGCGTTTGTCGAGTCAATGTTCTCCGCTAGACGTTCCCACTTGTAGCCAGCGTCGTTTACACGCTTTTCGGGGGTTGAGTCGTCGGTTCCGAAGTCCGACATGAAGTCAGACTTTGACTGATCCTTGACATGACGCTGTGCTGCAGCTTGTAGCTTTTTGTTCGAGCAGATCACCGGCAATCCATGAGCGACGCGCTCTTTATTGACCCGAGCCAGTAGAGCAGTGGCTAACTCATCCTTCTGGGAGTAAGTGGTGTCACTAAGGTCGCGGTGCGCTTGTTGTAAATTGGTTGCTTTGGATACAGCGTTGAATGTAGCACCGAGAGTAAGCAAAAAAAGTGTTGAAGATTGCATAATGGCAACCATAGCTGATTGACGAAGTAGGGCAAATTGGAGAATGCCATGTAGACAAAAGCTATAATTCGTTTGACGGAGCCAGTACTGCGAAGCATTGTGCCGAGACAGTTAACATGGAAATTACCTAATAGCAACCCACACGCAATTTGGACTTGCAAACAAGTGTCGCGGCATATCGGCTGAGACAGCGAAGTATGACTGACAAATTTCCGCACGATGACGAGATAGCCGAAAACATCGAACAAATGGTTTAGTGCGTCTCAATGTGACAACAACCGCTATCAAATTGTCGTGATTGTGACAATTTTACCACATAAATATGTTTTCTAGTGAGTTCGGCAGTACAAGCGGGAGGGGCACGAAACGCAAGAACCACTGAAAAGTCGGAGTGGTCACCACAGGACTACATTCCATTGTCCTCCGGTCTCGAACGATATTTTTGGCATTATCAAGGAAGGATAGTGTCAGCAACTTACATTTATGCATCAACATCTGCATCTATAAGGATTGCTGTAACCACTTCCCAATTCGCGCCTTCGAGCAACAACGGCCAAGAGACGAAGACCTTCAAAGAGCCGGTCAACCGGCCCCCTCCGACCAGGGCGGGAAGTCCCTCCAACGGGAGGCCCAGGATAAGAGGGGGGAGGTTTTCCCTCTGCTGCGTGCGCTATGGGGGGCAAGCGCAGCGTGCGAACCGTAAGGGGAGCACCAACCCTGTTACCCCCGGGGGGAGAGGATCGACGACCGCGGTTATCATTCCCTCTTTCCCCAATAGTTCCTGCTATTCTACGTCAGCCTTCAAGACGCCGATTCGATCGCTGAGCGCGAATCTCGGTCCCACGAAGTGAACTTGCCAAGAACGTGAATTGATCGGCCCGTCCAGGTGCATCAGCGGTCGATCGGGACTGATCGGTGTGGTGCCCGGCGCTTGTTGCGATCATTGAGCCACTGTTTACACCTCGGGCTGGATACCCGATTCCACGTGCCCTTTTCGGAGTGTCCCCCGTGACGCCCGACGTCTCGAGCCAGCAGATTAAGCCAGCGAGGCGAAGAATGACGAAGTCCTGGTAGAAGCACTCCAGACATCTTACCAATCCTTAATGTTTGAAATAGACGGTCTGTTCTTCTCAAAAAAGATTGCTGTACGCCTCTATCTGAGCACGCCAACCGTATAATGACTGAGACACGTTACAGCTGCACTAACTCATGGTGCGCCAACCCAGGATAAATTGCGGCAGGCTTTATTCTCCACGATGTTATCGACATATAACCGATTTTAAGTCAATGCTCTCCGCTACGACTGGTCCTCGCTTGTAGCCAGCGTCGGCTACACGCTTTTCGGGGGTCGAGGTTCCGATGTTCGACAAGAAGTCAGACTTTGACTGATCCTTGACATGACGCTGTGCTGTAGTTGCAGCATATTTTGCTTGAGTAGATCATCGGCAATCCATGAGCGACGCGCTCTTTGTTGACCCGAGCCATCAGATCAGTGGCGAGCTCATTCGTCTGTATGTTCGTCATATCACTAAGGTGTCCTCGCCAAAGATAGTTTGTGTCGAAGGTGCTCCTAGACGCTAAGACCTGTACGTACGCAAAGCACGCAGTCATCATCGCGGTGAGTGCACACCCTTTCATTCTGCGCCCCGGCAGTCCACTGGCCAGTTTCGGCCGGGGCCTCAGTGCAGAGGGCGTGTGTCACCGTCACCGTCGACGGAGACGGCGCCACGTACAGGTCTTACGTCTTACTAGCACCTTCGACCAAGCTACTTTGAGCGAGGCATCCTTCACCGACGTCAACGACCATACAGACAGAATGAGCGTCGCCACTCATCTGAATCGCTCGAGTCAACAAAGTCTGCGTCTCAGTAGATTGCCGATGATATACCGTAAACGTTGAACGTGCATGCGGACTCAACAATGCGTAGCGCATATCAACTGAATCAGGCAAAGTCATGAGGGCTAGTCGAAGATCGGAACTCTCGACCACATCCGATAAGCGTGCAGCCGACACTCTCCACCACGGGAACGTCCAGTCGGAGAGCCTGACTGTAAATATCCGTTAATGTCGATAACATCATGGCGAATAAAGCCTGCCGTAATTTATCCTGTGATGGCGCACCATAGTTAGTGCAGCTGCCACGTGTCTCAGTCATTATACGGTTGGCGTGTAATGAATGAGACACGTTACAGCAATCCTTGAGAGAAAGAACAGACCGTCTATTACAAACATTAAGGATTGGTAAGATGTCTGGAGTGCTTCTACCAGGACTTCGTCATTCTTCGCCTCGCTGGCTCAATCTGCTGGCTCGAGACGTCGGGCGTCACGGGGGACACTCCGAAAAGGGCACGTGGAATCGGGTATCCAGCCCGAGGTGTAAACAGTGGCTCAATGATCGCAACAAGCGCCGGGCACCACACCGATCAGTCCCGATCGACCGCTGATGCACCTGGACGGGCCGATCAATTCACGTTCTTGGCAAGTTCACTTCGTGGGACCGAGATTCGCGCTCAGCGATCGAATCGGCGTCTTGAAGGCTGACGTAGAATAGCAGGAACTATTGGGGAAAGAGGGAATGATAACCGCGGTCGTCGATCCTCTCCCCCCGGGGGTAACAGGGTTGGTGCTCCCCTTACGGTTCGCACGCTGCGCTTGCCCCCCATAGCGCACGCAGCAGAGGGAAAACCTCCCCCTCTTATCCTGGGCCTCCCGTTGGAGGGACTTCCCGCCCTGGTCGGAGGGGGCCGGTTGACCGGCTCTTTGAAGGTCTTCGTCTCTTGGCCGTTGTTGCTCGAAGGCGCGAATTGGGAAGTGATAGAGGCGACAGTTCCTTGGTGGCGGCTGCTTGTTTTGGCCGTCATCATGGCAGATGCATATCTTCGTAGGCTTTTTTGTACGTGTTAATGTTGGTACGGGTTGGCAATTTCCAAGAAGTGTGATACAGCCGCCACAACATGCAGGAGAGCAAGAGAAGGTTGACATTGTCATCATGGCGACATAGCCTTTGCGATTGAGTTGGGCGACAGATGGAAATTGAAATTTGATGGTTGCTTAGGGGCACGCGATCGATCCTTCGATGATGCCCAGAGCTCAGGCTGAAAGTTTTTTGCCTCTATCTCATATTGCATAGATATTGATGCGCTGACACAAATGCCGGCACATGCACTGTGCAATCCAGAAAGAGAGTAAATCCCGATGTCAGTAAATGCACGAGGCCCCAAACACGAGCGCCACAAATGGCGCCGCTAACTAAGTTTCGGCCAAAAATGGTGAACGATTATGACACCACTTTGAGCTGATTTTCATGTCGAGCGTTGTAGTGTTATATTTACCGCCGGTTGTTCACGATGAACGCTCGTGCCCGCTTCGTAGCGGCACACGCGTACGTGCGACATATAGTTTTTTTTGATAATAGAGGGATTACCCAGTACATCGAGCTATCGACGATACAAGATTACGTCAAATCGAACGGCGCGGAACACTTGTGCGCAACTTGGAACACCAGCAATGGCACCACCTCACAACGGACCGATACAATCACGTGTGTGCCGTCGCAAGAAAAGGCTCAAACGCAACACTGTTAAGTCAACATTTGTTGTATGTTGAAGCTTTTTTGATGAACGCTGTGAGCTTGCGCACAGAATCTCAAGCCATGTCGCGCATGGTTCGACATTTTGTGTCTTGTTTCTAATAAGTTATTCCCTTGATACAATTGAGGCAGCGATGCACTGGCCGATGGCGCTGAAAATAGTTGTCTGTTTTGTATGTCTGCAACGGAGATACGTTGC
Organism: Peronospora farinosa; assembly: GCA_947646735.1. Lineage (NCBI taxonomy): Eukaryota > Oomycota > Peronosporomycetes > Peronosporales > Peronosporaceae > Peronospora > Peronospora farinosa. The sequence goes on along the minus strand of CANTFK010000807.1, from coordinate 73,702 downwards.
ACTGGCGCCACAACTCTGGGTTGGCGCAATTCCGCCGCAACGTATCTTCGTTGCAGGCATACGAAGCAGACAACTGTTGTCAGCGCCATCGGCGAGAATAAATACGACCAAAAATCACCTTCGTGAACCACAAGCTCCACATTAGACGGCCTGAGCCGCTGTCCTCATGATGTAGCGCTCGGTGTGCGAAAAATGCCAGAGGGTAACCCAGCGTGTACGTGAATATCGGCAAAGACCAGACCCGGACGTTGGCCTCCGGTTGCTTACTTGATATGGTAAGAATGCAAAGCAAGCACTTACTTTCGTACTTTCCATCTTCCACCACATATAACTGCCATAACATATTAGTTGCCATTGCCCAGTCTTCGCTTGCTTCTGCTGGTGGTGGGGTGTGGCAACTTCATCGCACGGCTTTTCGGAAGCTGTCAACCTGCTTCAGCGCAACCTTAGCGGTACGATCATCGCCATTAACGTCGCGACTTATACAAATATGAACAATACGCATCGATCATGCTAGCGGCCGTGAACTAGCACCCGTCATTACGGCCTGTCGTCTCGCAAAAAGCTTCACATCGCTTGAGGAAACTTAACATTTAAGGACCAGACTGGCTGGCTACGACTGGACATCATTGGCGAAGAATAAATGTGACCGCCGGCCAGACCCTAGCAGCTTTTAGCTTTCTGACATAAATGTCTTGACCTTGCCAGCAATGGCAGGTAGCTTTAAGGGCAGCAAACAGAGTCGGTGTCGAGGGTGTCAGAAATTAAAGTCGTGGTGAGACCTCGACGATGGTGCTATTAGAGTTGCCGTCGCACGTCTCCGTTGCGCCGCTGCCACATCCAGGATTCAGTGAATCCCATACGTGCTAGTCTTGTTGTAGGAGCAAACCGCGCCCAAACCCATGTTTTATAAAACGGTCAAAATATTTTTCTCACTCCTGCATGACGGACTCAACCACCTCCTGGCTAGCGGTGGCGTACCCAGCCACACAATCCAATTCGTATCCTGCTTCGGTAACACGTTGTAGCACCAAAGAGCCATCGTAGCCATCGTGAGCCATGTAGTCGTTCTTTGCTATGTCGTCCAAATGACGCGAAACCAACGACCTGCAGGGGCCTTGTTCAATCTGAGAAGCCGATGGTGGCCGCCACGGTAATCACAAAGTGAGAAAAGAGTATTGGCGCACGGAGAGCATATTCAGGGTCGGTGTGCCATGCGCGTGATGGCTAGATACTTTACAAAGCAGAACGAGTTTACTTGACGCAGCTTTGTAGCGTCCACTTAATAGTTCGACTCACACAGTTACCATTGGGACTGTAGGTTACAAAGGGTCGAGGTGGTCTGGACCGAGGGTGACCATGGTGTAATCCACAGCGGCGGAAAGGTCCGTCGCCGTCTTCCGTGTAGACGCCACAACAGCCTTAGCTTCACTTCGCACCTGATACGCCACCTGTGTCGCATCCTGCAGCGGGGCAAGCCACTAGAGGCCAATTCACTTCATCGCACACCTCCTTGTCGCTTCCTGCATCCAGTAGTGCTGATCATTAATTTTTGCCGGACCCGAACATCGTGTCATTGTTCATGATGTTTACAAGGTGATCAAGAATGTTAAACCAAGACCGCATCACGTCGGCACGGTGTCTTTGTTGTTGATGCGTAGATGAGAAAGGTTTCAGTGTGGGTATTTATCATAAAAGGTAGCGGCGAAAAGCTGCAGAGTAATATACCAGCATATGCATGTACTGTACGTAAGGAAGCTGTTACAAACAACCACTACAACGGAATTGTCCTTTAAGTAAAACACGCTATAGTTATCATTCTGACAGGCACAGAGATGTCTGGATAAGTGTCTTTATTTCTGCTGTTTGCAGATGAGCTGGGCCAGGGCCTTCTCGAAACGATGATCGGATTTCAGCTAGGCATCGCTGCTTTGCCGCTACAAGAATAAACTCTATGGCAGTAAAGTGCTCGTAGGGGGCATTTATGGAAGGATATCACGTTTCGGTCATTTGCTGCGCCCTGTACGACTGATTTCGTCGTACCAAAGCAAAACAAGTAACGGTTAAAGAATGAAGTAGTGGACTCGTAAAGCGTTGCCATGACTGCAAGAGGAAGATTCAACCTTTACAAAAACGCATTCACGGGCTCGATGGAGCAGATCAAGTAACGGTTGAAGAAATGAAGTAATGGACTCGTGTGAGTGCACAGGGCTTTACCACGACGGTAAATAGGAAGGTCTCAACCTTTATAAAAACGTAATCATGGGCTTGATGGAGCTCAGAGCTCATTAACTTGATCTCACAACTCAATTCACTAAGTGCATTACCCTACACAGCCAAGACACATCACTTAACGACATTTATCTACCTGCACGATGCTTGACTTGCAGCGTTCGATCACGTTTTTGCTTGTCGCTGCTGCTCTGGCGGAAGGTAACAATTTGCGTCAGGCTCACCGAACTTTGCAGACGTTCACCCCGTCGGACGACTATTTCTCTGTCATGCTCGACCGCGTTAATCAAGTAAGGGCGGTTGCCGGGCTTCCGGCGTTGTGCACCAACAAGAAGCTCCAGGAAGCAGCCCAACGGCACTCCGACGACCAGGCCGCTAACGACTATTTGGACCACAAGGGCACCGATGGGACGAGTGTTTCGGATCGCATCACCCAAGCTGGTTATGATTGGAATGCTGTAGCTGAAAATGTTGCCGCCGGCCAGCCTGACGTAAATTCTGTCATGGAGTCGTGGTTGAAGTCTCCTGGTCACCTCGAAAACATTCTAGGAGACTACACCACGTTTGGCACCGCCTACTCCTACAATGCTGACGGCACATATCGGCACTACTGGACCCAAGACTTTGGATCGGGTGACGCCGAAGAGTGTAACGTTAAGAGCATCGCTGACACCAACATTGCGACTGTTAACGATAAGACGGATGAACCTGTCGTGGCAATCGATACTTCAGAGACCGGTGTCAGCACAGACAATATTCACTCCGGCTCAAAGGAAAGTGATGCATCTTTCACGGGTGCTCCTGTCGTTATCGAGTCACTTGATACTCAAGGCGACAACGTATCGGGCGAGACAGGCGAACCAGTGATGGTAATCGATCCTTCGGAAATAGAAGTAAGCCTGGGAGGTAGTTGCTCCGGTTTAAAAGAGACTGATGCACCTTATACGTGGTAGATCCACCAGTGTGGAAACAGCGAGGGAAGGAAAACACGCACCGACCATCAAGTAACCAGAAGAAACCCTACATTCCAGAGATCACCTGGAACGATGTACATTACGTATCCCAGCGTATAGATTTGGCAACCGACAAGCCTCTTCATGGGAAGGACTGCATTTTTAAAGCATAGGAAACGTGGGATGGCTGCTTTTCTGCTAGTCGTATATTTCAAACTGCTACATTCTAGTCTCTATTTCAACCCAATCACTCACATACTTTTCGTCGACTAGATGAGAAATGATGAATAAAACATGTGAACCAGTAAAGATAGGTAGGTAGATGAATTGCCATGTTAAAAGCTAGCTAGCTATCTTTAGTGCAAACCACTACGCCAACTTCATTATTCAATTGCACTCTTTAGTGAAAACTACGACTTGACTATATAATGGTCATTGATCGCACTTCTAGCATGCTGAGCATCATACGCTTTCAGCAAGGACACCACCAACGAGCACCACTGGACGCAGGACTTTGGTAGGGTTGTAAATGAAGCTCTAGCACGGGCTTGAACACCAGGACCAGGTCAATCCGCGCCTTGCCAAGTGCAAGGTGAAGGAGACCCCGGTCCGGGGAGACTGCTGTATACACATTGTAGGCAATGAAGTCCAAGCTTTACCCACACTCACTGAAAAAGCTAGTAATAAACCGTTCCAGTTGCAGCCGCCTGTACCCACGTCGTCCGAGGCTGAGAGATCTACAGTAGTGATCAGAGTTTCAAGCAAGATTAGTCCGCCAAGAATGACTGTGACTTCAAGTTCTAGTCGTCGTCGATCAACTACAGATGAAAATGCATGCTTTTGCGCTTATCATGTCCTTCGCTTATCTACTTCCACTTGTAATTATTGTTCGTGACGCGACTTAGCACCGTGGATCCGTCCGATCCACCGTGATGAAGGAAGTTTTTTGCTGCTATGACGTCCAACTGTCGTTGCTAGGTCTTCTAATGGCGCAAGTCGGAAGTCCATCTGCAGCTCGATCTTCTTCAAGAGGATCAACAGCGCAGTATACACGTCGCATTACTAAAAAGCTTTGTACTCGGAACATTGTACAGTCGATCATTAAGTTTAGCTGGATCGCTTGTTGTGATAATTTATGGCTACCACAACAAGCGAAGATTGCACAGCACTCGACATATCGACAACGAATGCGGTACGTTGATGTCGGCGAATTGGAGAATGATCTAAGAAGAAGACATGCCACATTGGGGTCTCACGCACCGTTGCATTAAATTGCGACCATTTAAAACGTGTTGGACGCACCTGTCGACATCGATTTTCCAATAAACAACAGGGTTGTCACCATACGAAATGACATGATCCCTTTGAATATGAACTTGGTTTTGTCACTGCGGTGATGGAAGAATAAAACAACTGGATGACTTGGTTGGCAATGCAACCGCTTTGGCAACTCAAATATCGATGAGATGCTCTGTCATGACATCTTCGGCTACTCCTCCGGTATAACTTGTGTCATACCCGCATGGTAGAAGCATATGACCGAGTACCGTCGGGCTAACACACTGTACACGGCGACATGCACTTACCGGTTACGATGAGTGAGAGGTAGTCCCTAAGGATTTACAGCAAGTGACGTGGCCACCAAAATTAATGGTACAATGTGGCGCAGTAAGAGAGCGTTAAGCAAAGCTGTACCTATTCTGCAGTCCAATGATACCTCACCAATGGTCGGAGACTTAGCACATATAACGAGCCTATACGCGTCGTAAGCACGGCAGCACGAACTGTTTTCTTTCAACTTGCAAGTCACTGCTGACTTCACGTCCGAGCACTTTTTATTTTAAATCGACGAGTTCTGCAGCTTACGTGACAGCTGCGCAATTTCACTGTTGATTCGACCAGAGGTGCCTTCAATCCATTGCAGCGAGTTGTGGTGCACATTAAGCACCTTCATAATCTGCACCATCGGGTTGTTTTCGTCTGCCACATCGTCCTGGGCCTTATTCAATTTCTCAACCGTCTCCTTCAACGTCGTTGTCATCGAGTTCAGCTGGTCATCGACGTCCACCGACAGCTGCAGTGTCTTCTCACGCTCAATATCAGCAGTAACTGGCATCTGGTTCTGCGACTCGTACATCTTGTCCACACTCTTCTCCAGTTGCTGCATAACGAATACATGCCGTAACCTCTCAAGAACCAACTTTTCTACCTAATAGCTTAAAGTGTACGATAACTGTACCTCGAGCGTCGACTTCAGCTCCATCTGGTACGCAAAGATTGTGTCGAGGTTCGTATCCAGCTCGTTCTGCGCCACTTGGATACGCCGCACGTCGCCAGCAATGTCGCCCAACTTTTTCTGACTGTCCATGAGGTCGCTATCCCATTCGCTCACTGTCAATGCATTCCGTAAAGCGTTAGCAGTGCGACTACCTACCGACAGGAAATATCGAATTCTATACCTTTAACAGCTTCTGTCGTAAAGGTGTCAGCATTACGCTCGAGCTGCTCACTCCAAGCGTTTATGATATCCTGTAGCCACCCCCACCCACCAATTCAAGCAAAACGAAGACATTAGTACGTTTATCATTATCTTCTTCTCCTCAGCAACTTGTACCTCAATCGTCCGGCCCATGTACTCAGCCGGAGGCTTGTCCATCTCCGTAACTGGAGCTGTAATGGCCGTTGTCGTGGCAGCAGTAGACGTAACCGCAGTTTTTGTTCCCGTATCAGTCGTAGACGCCGTAGACGTTCCAAACGCAAATGACGGCGTCGTCGTCGTCGTCGCCGCCGTCGTCGTGCTCGCTTCAGTAGAAGGTGCTTTCGCACTCGCTCCACCAAACGAAAACGCTGTTGGCGCTGGTGCCGGTGCAGACTTTGCCTCAGTAGGTTTTGTAGAATCTGAACTTGTTACACCAAAGCTAAATCCACCCGTCGAAATGGGCGCCGCTGTTGTCGTCGTCGTAGCACCAGAATTTGCATCAGCCGCAACAGAAGGTTTTGCACCAAAGGTAAATTCCGATGACGTAGGAGCTGTCAATTTTTTAGCTTCTGTAGAAGCTGCACCGAAGCTAAAACCCGATGTCGTCGTCGACTTGGCTTCTCCAGCTGGAATCGTAGCACCAAAACTGAATCCTGAATCTTTCGGAGCCCCTGAACCTGTAGTAGCCGTAGTACTGGATGTAGCAGCAGGTTTAGCAGCTGACCCAAAGCTAAAAGCTGCTGGAGTAGCAGCAGCATTGCTCAAGGCATCAGAAGGAGCTGTAGATGTTGATTTGGCACCAAAGCTGAAGCCTGCGGAAGAAGCGGGAGCGGCATTAGAAGTCGCACCGAAGCTGAAGCCACTTGAAGGGACTGTGGAGGAAGTTGTGGACGTAGAAGGAGCTGAGGAATTGTTACTGAATGAGAAACTGGAGTTGCTACCGCTGGCGTCGCCGAAGTTAAACGACATGGCTGCAAAGTGTCGGTGGATGGAGTGGAAAGATAAAAATACTGGATAGCGAGGAGGTATGACATTGAATAGGTCTTTTGTCAAGGTATGGTCTAAAGAATGAGGTTTTATTCAGCATCATTTTTTTTATCAAATATTTCTTCCATCGCCTAAAAGATGGACGAAAATATACCGATGGACGTGACTGATAGTATGAACAGGACGTTGATTTTGTGGATATATACTTTTATTACGAACTGATTAGTGTTTGTGATGTTGTAGCTGGTATGATGGACTATAGAATGGGTGCGATGCATCCGACAAGTGGCTTTCTGGACCAGCTACAGGACGGGAGGAATGCTGCGATGAGTATGAACAGGGACAGGTTTGACATGGAGCTTGCGAACAAAAATCAAAACCGTAATCGAGGCAATTACCGGTGTAGAAAGGTGTGTAAGTGGTAATATAGGAGTGATCTAGAGCTTGGAGAAGAGAGCTGACAGGCATTTGTGGTTGATGTGCAGTGTGGTGAACCTAAAAAGGGCCACGTGTGTCCGTTGGTGCCGTCTAACTTCAAGTGCAATCGTTGTGGTCTTTCGAAAAAGTTGTGTTGCTGTGTGGGTAAGAGAGCCTTGAGCCTTGAGCAGCATAAAATGTTGTATGTGTGTTTCTGATGGAGTTTTGAATCTGATGCAGCACCGGCACTGCGTACTATTGGCGTACAGGTGGAAATGGATCAGGACATGACCACACGAGTACTGAATCTTAGCATGCAGGTGTGCTAACTTGGCAGAATAGATGGAGTCTTGAGTTTGTGCTCACTTTCATATGTAGGGTGTCGCGGAGGTTCTATAAAAACGACCGCGGGCTACAGCACTCCCCCCAATAGATCATGTGCAGTAGCTGGCTAATATGTTTTTCGCAACGAGGAAGCTCATTGTGTCGGCAATCTCGAGCAGACTGGTTTTTTGGGTGATGGGATGTTGGAGGAGACGTCACATAGTACAGAGTATGTTCCTTGTATCGATATCATGTATTTTACATCGAGTGTTTCTTCCTACATGTCGGGTGCTCGTTCTTCACGTTCACATTGACCGCTTGATTGCTCATCTCTTGAGGTCGTGCTACGCATTTGCAATCTGCAAGACGTCGCTAGGAATTTTGTATCCGCGAAGCTGGACTGCAGTGACCTTAGCACGAAGCGGATTAGACTTGGTCACCTCGTTCAGATACAGTAGCGTGATGCCTCCGTGAAGCTCAATGGTTCGAATAAGCACTGTCTTAAATAGAACGGTTAGTCGTGCGAGGATGCTGTTCATCACCAATGCAAACGGCATGAAGTACGTCATCGTGAACTGTACCATCAAGCCTACAATTGTTTTAATTTTAACAAGCATCAGTTAGTACCTCATGCCGATATAGAAATATGCAGATGACTGCTGTTTTCTTTCACACCTTTGTACGCCTTCTGAGCTGCGTAGATTGTTTCTGCCGCAACAGACGCAACAATCACGAGCTTCCGTAGTACAGCATCTGTATTGATCTTTAGGTCTGAAGCTAGCACCTTCCATGAAATATGATGCGCTCCAGACTCTAGTTCAAATTGCTCTAAGACAGCCGAAGCCTCTGTGAACGTGGCCGTGAAAGTCTCCACTTTAAAATCGCGCAATAATCGCTTGACGTGCTGCAAGTTTTGGAAGAAGAAGGCGCGGCGGTGCTGGCTGTGATTCTTATACATGCTGCGCTGAAACAATGCAATCTCTTGACTCAGTAAACGAGCCATATCGTCGGTGGACTGTGCGTCCCGCAGCAGCGTCTGCTGGCATTCCATCTCCATCGCTGGCTGCAATTCAATGGACTGGCAGGCTACAATATGTAAAGGTTGGATTAGTGGCTCACTTTATGTAGCCATTTCAAGATGCTGGAGCATGTTTGTTAAATATATTTAAGTATTCTAGTGCTTATGGGTGCCGATGCACGTGCCGAAAACTTAAGAAACGTATTGAAACTCGTTGCCAAAAGCTAGGCAAACGTCACGAAAGAGACAACGCACGGGCTGTTTAATCAATTCGCGGCCGTTTCCAAGCCGACAAGCCACTGCAATCCATGAGCTCTGGAGCCTCAATACTAATGCTGTCACTCGCATTGGGGCTTGCCATACCGTCCCATTCGTTACTTATATGGAAGTCATCATCGCGTGGGCGTTTGACCCGCAATCCCCAACCTTGCCGCTGCTTTTCAATCTGCCGCGGATGAGGTGGAAAATCAACACCGTAAAACTTTCCCCCACAAAGAATTTGCTGCACCTCCCTTTTGAACTGGTCCGGATGTTCATGCAGCTGCTCGGCTGCACCAGCGTTAAGGACGTATTCAGTGCCGGGCTCAAGAAAAATTAACTAACATGTAAGAGAAAACACACGAGCCAAACAAACAAACACAAGGTTAGCCAGCACTATACGAAGATGACGCAATTGAATTGGCAGATTTATTACCTGTAACCCAAGCAAGACGGTGTTGATGCTAAGTACAGGACGCCAGTCTTTACCAAGTATTGGCATCATGACCTTGCCTGTTGCCATGTCAATATTGGGATGCCATACCCTTTGTACAAAAAATGGTAAACCACAAAACACCATTTCGTCAGTATGTGGCTCCTACAAGGCATCGTAATTTGTGACTTACCTCGTTAGACACGTCACACTGGGAGCTATACAATAGCCACGAATACCCACATACAAAGTCAGCATAATTTATCCATCTACATTAGCCCCCTAGCACAGATCCTGCTCGTGCGTATCTTACCATGAAAGGGATACGTCTTGGGGATCTCCACAAAGAAGGTAAAGTCTCCGTTGGCAAATGGACCCGATACGTCGGCAATCGCGATTGTAAAAAATATCTGCAGCATATTGTTTGCACCATCGGGAAAATCCACGCGGGTCGTCGCTTGACTGCAAGTGAACTTAGCCTTGGACAACTAGTAAAAGAAGCAGCAGAAAGACACCAATCATTTCAATTGACTTCACACACGGTCATATCAGCAGTTGCTCACCTCGTTCACATCTTTTCTCACACGTAGAGCTGCAAAATCGGAGCGCATATACATACTCGGAGCGCGAGAAGAAGCCAACTCGAGTAGCGTAAATGCTACTTTCTCCTTGTCACTGCGTTTTTATTAGTGTCTGAGTCGTTTCCGTCAGTTGGGAATGCGGATCGCGTCAAGCGTGAGCTGATGCAGTTAGTTGTAGTCTGGAGCTAAAGAGAATGGTGCTAGTATTAGTCACACTGTGTCTATTGCGTTGTTTTATGGAGAAAAGAAAATCTCAGATTGGTGCGTATTTCTTTGAATAATAGCCAATGAAACGACGTACTGGAATCCTTAAGAGTACCATACAAACGCCAAGAGAAAACGTTGCAGCGATGCCGTCTGACAGGGGAGACGCGGCAGCCACGGCCGTGCGCAGTCGACCGCTGCTACACTACAAGGATCTAGGTCTGGTCACGCAAAACCGCAAGGTTCGCTTCACGTGTGTGCACGCATCGGAGAATTTTCTCGCTTGTGGGTACGTTTCGTATCTTTGCAGTACCTTTTTAGTGCGGACAAAGTGATCAGAGTGATGGTCACTGCAACTACTGATTTATGTGAATTTAATTCCGCACTCTAGCTCCAATAATGGAAGTGTTTATCTGTATGCAACGTCGGCATTGAGTCGCAGTGAAGGCGACAGCTTTGTTACACCGACCAAGTATCATCTTGTAAAGATGATCACGCCACCTAGCAACGACCGCGTGGCTGTCACGTGTCTAAGCATTTGTCCACAGCAGAAACACCTCGTAGTCGGTTCCATGCGCGGCGTCGTGTATGCGATGCAACTGTCGGACTACCACAAGATCGGTGAGAAGGTCGAGTTCTCGCACGACTTTCACGCAGGATTCCCCATTACCTGTTTCCTTTGGGACAAACGCGGCACGAGGCTTTTTTCGGCGTGTAATGCAGGTCTTGTGTGTCAGACAGTACTACGTGCCGGTATGTCGGCGATCTTTGGCAGCGCGGACACGGAATTACTGCTTAAGGAAGAAACGGGGATTGTACAGGTAATGGTTTTGACTAGTAATTGACATGTGCTGACCAATTATTGACTCCCACTGGAGTATTGCTTGAGGTATTGTTATGATTATGACTACTCATGCTTATTTTCACTTGATCTTTGTATAGCTAGATCTTGCAAAAAGCGATCGATCGTACATCCTCATGGTATCATCCCAACTGCGTGTTTTGCTGTTAAATCTTACTTCTGGGGATGGTAGTGCCGTTCAAATTGGTACAAAGGCACGGCAAGGCGCGTACGGAGCTTGCTTCTTTACCAGCCTAAACGTGGAGTCGATCGATCCGGCCAAAAAACGGGAAATCAAAGTGTTTTCATCGCGACCAGGACGACGCGTGTGGGTTGCAGACCCGCAATCGGGTGCAGTGTCATCAACGTTGAAATTTTCACTCACGAAGAATCCTATACCATTTCTGCAAAGTGCAGGGTGCGTCACGGAAGAAGGTACGTCTATGCTGCGGTGATTTATAGTTTTGTGAACTCATGGGATATATGCATATTTTTCTTACACGCATGCCGCTGTTTGTAGGAATTCAGCCTCGAAATTTAACCATTAATAAGCTTGGTCGCTTTAAGTTCCTACAAGACCCTCCTTATGCACCACAAGATGTCAAAGACGCTGCCACATTGCTGGTGAGCTGGAACGTTGGCTCGAGCGTATTATTCTTTCTCGATCCTTCTACTGTCGAAATTGTCGAGTGGCACTTGGATTTGGGTATTATTCACGACTTAAAGGTATGCTAAGTGATGCATATGTGCAACAATTTGAATGCTTGTACTGATCATGTGATTCGCCTGGATTAGATCATAGACGAAACAACGTTAGTAGTTCTACATGGTGATGTTCCAAAAGTGTCTTTAGTCCAGTCCTGTTCAGCTGACCAGTTTCTGCAGATTTACGGCACGGCTGATATGAAAAAGGCTGTTGAGGTGAGTGTTGTCATTTTTGTGAGCCTAAATTCGGTTTAAAAGGAATTATTTGTTGCGGTGTAGCTTGCGATTGAGTTCAATTTGAATGACGCTACCGTAGTGGATTCACTATATAACCAGTGGCTGGCTTATCTTGAGAATATTGACATAAAAGATAACACGGAGTATGATGAGTTGACGGCATCTTTAAAGGCTCTTGTGAACACGACGAGGACGCTGGAAGAGGAATATAAAGTGGCAGTTGAGTCTGGCTTTTCACCCACTGATTTACAACCGCTGCAAATTATATTTAAGCAGCGCCCGCAGCAAGCAGTAGCTGCTGCTTCTACCGCTTCAGCCGATCTATTTGCCAATCTGGATGACCCAATGGGCACGAAAGTAACTCTGGCTCATGGCAGCACTCTCCACAAGCCAATTGAGTACATTGATGTGCTTGCACCGTCAGATCAGGTCTACTCCAAGAGTATTTGTGCACCTGATGGATCTTTCGTGGAGGCTAGGCTGATGGATATCTCAGAGCTGCCGCGAGCACATTCTGTGCTTGATGATGACTTTCGTGAAAACTTTATGGAGGAGATTATGGAGGCGGTGAAACGATTCGAGCAAGTACGAAATAACGAAGGCTCCATGAACATGAAACTTCTACCGACACTAAGAGATGGGTCCACGGCAGCAGCGAAGGCGTTTTCAACGTTTATCCCGGGCAGCAGTGTGCTCACGCACCTAATGGACGGCTCTATGATCAAGGATCCGTTTCGCCGCTCGGACGCGTCCAATATTTTCAGTGACTTTCCCGAATTCGATAATGATGAATTAGTGATCGACCCAGATCCGCGTCTGCTTCAGCGAAGATACACTCATGGCCAGAGACTCAATACTCATACCCATGAATACTCCGTGCTGCGAATCGCTATGTCGACAATCGGAGAAGCAGACGAAAGCAATTTGGACACTGAAGTCCTCCTGGAAGCGATTTCGATGGATATTTGGGATTCAGACCTTAGGTACACTGCGAACTTACCTATTAGCGAACAACTGGACCTTCTGGAAAACGCAATGGATAGAAAAGAAAGTGAATGCATGCACACTGGGAGAGATGCCCAAGCACCGAGTGAAATTTACGATGCAGAACGAGAAGGAAAGATTGCACTGCGCGAAGCAAAACAAGCCTTAATCAAGACATTGAAGGTTCAAACGCCTCTTTCAACAGTATCATCTAATGAATCCACCCCTATCAACACAACTAGGCAACGCTTTGTGCACCAAGCATCAACGTCTCCGGACACGGGACGTGCAGCTCAGCGCGCAATCCAGAAACATTTCGGAGCAGCACCGAGCTGTGAGGTCAAGCTTAAATGCATGGTAGGTGGCCGTATCGCTATATCACCAGAGTTAGAACCTATCATTCGACGTGATGTTAGCGAACTAGCTTCTGAACTTCACGCAGCTTCCGCTACAGCCGAAAAAACAAAACAGCTCACACGAAGACTATGGCCTGCATCTGGAATTACACGAGTATGCGCATGCCTTACAAGCTTGTACTTACTGCAAGGTGACGTGGATCAAGTACGCACGACAATTGGGGCGTGGTTGAATTGCTTTGACCCAACTGCGCCACTCGAAGATTCAGAAGGAAGTGACATCAAAAATAAGAGTGAGCTTACCAATATGCCTTCACCTACTGGATTTGCTCGTGGTGAGGCGCTTGTAGGGGGTGATGGCCTACCACTAACGAGAGGTGACTGGAACTTAGTACGAGCAATGGTATCGATATATTTCGCTACCTGGGCTGCTGGACCGAAATTACATCTCCACCCTTTGAACCCGGATAGCAAAGGTAATTGTCGATTATATGAAAGCGAAATGGGAATTACAATGAAACTGGAGCCACGCTACAAGTGGGATAGTGTTGCAGATGACTCCGAGACCGAGTCTGCCACGGCAGATGAAGCCGAGGCATTTGTAGTCAAGTACGGCGTATATATTAATCCGGACTTAGCCGCTGAAGTGTGCAACCTACGGCAGTTTACGGGTGCATTAAAAATTGTCCTGGACGAGGTTATGTCCAGCGCTGAAATGGAAGAAATATGTGATGATATTGTAAATTGGATCTCAAAAACCGAAAGTGCCAAGGTTTTTTCGGTATTAAAAGAGCGCGATTCGTTGTGCCTGCTACTTCACATGCTCGATATCTTGATGAAGAAGTGCCCCCAGGACACTATCGATATGTGTGTGAATAAGTACCCCGTATTGTATCCATGGAATATTGAGCAGGCCCTGTTCGGGATAGAGCTCGAGTGGGCATCAGGTGAAGGCGCAAATCGTATGTGCGAAATTTTGCAGCCAAAGGCAGTGGCACAGGCGTCCAAGTACTTTCGGTATCTCGTGCGTCTTCTGGAAGTAAAGGGTGACGAAGCCGGCAAAAATACACAAGTGGTCAGTCGATGTTTGGACCTGTGTTTCGCTGGTAGTGCGGTGATTGGTGACTTGTTTAGCCACGAGGAAAGGCCAAGCCGTATAGAGTGGATTGCGGCGCTTGTTCGCCAACCCAACAGGTTCATTTACGACCACGCACAGTGCTGGAACATGTTTATGGAAAATAACGCGTTCCTTCCTCTCTTGGAGTTAACGATGATATCTATGCAAAACGAGTGCGATTCGACGGCTTTTGACCGTGGATTCAATGAATTGTCCGAATTGGTGACTCTAATCATGAAAAGCAAGGATCTGCTTGTTTTTAATTCACTGTTTGAAAGGGTGGCTGTGCTCCCGCGCAGCTCTGAGAAGTGTTTGTGCAATATGTTGAGCCAGATTCAAGTGTTCATGTCCGATGAGAATCGTAACGAGCCCTTATGCTCTGCGGTTTTCCACGCACTTTTGAGCTCGGTAAATCTTGGTTACGGAATGCGCCTCCTTGGTCGATTTCCTTTGCTGTTTGCTGCCACGCCGCTGCAAACGTATCGCACCATTGTTGAAACACATGTACTCACTGAGCGCCAAAAGTACGAGATAGTGCAAATGTTAGAGATTGTGGACACTAACGTGTGGACATCATACAAAGAAGATGTGTCTGCCACAAGTCCAGTGTCCTTCGCGCCCCAGCTTACTGCTATTTTGCAGCTTGAAATGGGCGCGCTTTTTCCAGCTATGAATCAAGAGCAGTACGCGATGTGGGAGAACAAGTGCAAGCAGTACGATGATGACACAACAACACATCGATTAAAAGCGGAGCAGGAAGCAAAAATGAATAATGGGCTTCTTTGCAGACAGATTAGCCTTGGGCGTACTAACAACCGCATTGCAGTATCGAGGATGCTTCCGGGTGTGACTCCAATGGCTTGCCGATCTTTTGAATATCGTAATAGTGACTGGGGTGGTGCAGTGCAGTTGCACGATTCCACTTGCGGGATGTGCGAACTTCCCGTGGTAATAATTCGTGACAGTACGTATTGCATTCTATCTGGGGCTGATGATGCTAAAATCAACTAACCAACTGACATTTGTTTGGTTTGGTCGTGTACAGACAATGCCAATCTGGACGTGGTATTGCTCCCATGCGGCCACGCTTTTCATGAAAATTGCTTGGAAGATAATTCATGTCCAGTTTGCCTAGAAGCGAATCTGAATACACTGGACTGGTCTTAAAAATATGAGAAGGAAAGTTTCGAGACAGGTGTGAGCGCAGTTGATCTACAGTTGGCCTTAACGTCTTGCCCAGTTAGAAAAGGGTCGAGCAGTCGGTATTCGTGCTTAAAGCGTGCTATTGCTGAATATTGTCAGTGATGTATAAAGCGACGAGGTTTCTACAGGGGACTGATTACTTTGATGCTCACTTAAGACTCTGATCCCGCGGTTGTGAGAGCTACCGACTATTGCGCATGTGGTGATCAATTACAGCTTTTCTTCGACGGCCAAAATACTGATATCCCTGAGGCCATGCCGTCTTCAGTCGCCTCATTGCTACACATGTGGCCACATCTAAGAGAAGCAATTTGGTTCATCTCCGAGGGAGGTCTGGCGATTGAGGGGGTACCTCATATTCTCCATGTTCTTCTTACTTTTCTGTCACAAGACCAACAACAGCGTCACCTGACATTATTTGATGCAATATACGGCGAGAGGATGGATTCTGTAACTTTCCAGATTTCTAACGCTGGTAAAAATGTTATGATAGTACTATATAGGTTAAAGTCAAAATTGACGTAAAATACGTAGTCAAAATTGAAACTTTTACACGTTTTCCTTCCCGAAAATGTGTTCATTTTTATATTTCAGTTTTAAATTCCTTTCCTCCGTGGTGAAGACGTGATCGATGCTCACGCCCAGCGACTGTCAGTGTGGCCACACGCATGGGGTCGAGCCTGATCATGTCAATACGGAAGAGCAACTTGATCAGGTACGAGGTTGCTCTCTTGCAACCCACCAACGCAGTCCATTTAACATAAACACTGCTCTCTATCGTAGCCGGCGCCGTCCTTAGCATATCAATTATGGCAGCCCTGGCGATTTATTGTAATGGTAAAACTAATGGCTACATTGTATAAATTTCTACTTGGGTATCGTATGATTTATTGACTGATGATAACAATGTCATACTTTTTGTATATGTAGAATCCGCTACCAATGTTCACAGCGTTCGTTGTCGTAAACATCATCTTTGTGACGGTCGGAGGACTATTCCGTCTATTCGTACACCTGTTGACTCTTCCTGGATTGCTGGTGGCACTTCTACTGGGTCTCATACTCACTATTCGACGAGTGGCTTCGCTCATGGCTTACCCTGGCCAACTGAAGCTGGTAATTCGAGAAGGTGAAGCCATGTTTGCTCGGTTGACAAAACGCCGTCTTCAGATCTTTGCTGAGGCAGCATCGGAGCTGGCAGTGGTGTTGGATCCCACTTCTAGCAATAAACCAATGAGATTACGCTTTTTACAGGTCCATCAGAACTTCGCTTTTGCTTTAGAGACGATGATGCTACCAGTACTGCAGTCGCTAGAGATTGTGGAACGAGATGGAAATTTGGGTGCAAACGGGGGTAAATTGCTGAGAGTTTTACGGGAGATCGTAAAATTGAACTCGCAGAAATTGGCTGAGCCCTGTTCAAAGTTGTGCTCAGTGTCGGAAATGGCGTTCGAGACGCAGAGAGTGAGAATGTTTACTGGAGACGAGATAGCAGATCCAGTATCGACGGAGCAACCACGAATGAAGCTATTTGGAGGTTCCTCGAAGCCTATGCTGAAGAGATCGACCACCGTCGACTCGGCAACACTAGAGGCTGAAGCAGCAGCGAAACCCAAACTTGCTAAAGCTTTACATCCGCTGGGTGCGTTTGCAGTGACGGTGCGACGACTTCAGGCTGCGATTACGCTGATTGGAAGGCCGCAGACGAATGCGCCAGCGACTAGAAGTGTGACCTGGATTGCTAAGGAACTTTGTCGTGGATCGACTCCTGAGGTCGACCATATTGCAACGCTCGAGATGCTCCGCGCTGACATGACCGTGTTCTTTGTACGTTTTTGAGTGTTGTCAGTGCTAGGTGTCGTTCTCAGTGTCAACTGATTGTAGCTGTTGTGGACACATAGAAAGCTGAGCAGATCTGGATTCCAGGCTACCAAGGTCATCAGGTGGATGCGATGTTAATGCCTCCAGCTTCAAGTGGCCGTGATGCTGTTGACCGCCCTGTTGTCGTTTTGTGCAACCCTAACGGCGGGCTGTACGAGTTCCATCACTTGCAAATGGATTGGATCAAGTTTTACACCGCGGATCTGGACTGTCACGTTCTTGTGTACAACTACCGCGGGTACGGGCGTTGCAAAGGTTCGCCGTCTCCATCAATGCATAATCTAGATGGATTAGCTATTGTCGATTATCTCAAAAACGTACGTAAGATCGAACGAGTTGCTGTCCACGGCGAATCGATTGGGGGTCTGGTGGCCACGTATGTGGCTCGCACGTCACCTCACGTGAGTGTGCTCATTGCAGACCGCACCTTTTCAACTGTGCCGGCGCTTGCCCAGCGCATGATCGCAAGGTGGGCTGGCACTGTAGTTGACTGGGTCATGCGTTGGGAAACGGACAACGTGCAGAATTACTTGGACGCTACCTGTGCCAAGCTGTTATGTTCGGATCCATGCGACGAGATCATCCTGGATGGAGCCTCGCTCAAGTCTGGCGTAGCTCTAAGCCTTGAACTAGGAGAGAAGACGTTTAATCTTCCTCGTCAACGCGAAGCTGACGGCTTACCAACCTCGCCAGCATCGCCAAAGAACATTCTGCTCAAAATTCGGACACAATGTGATCCCCACAGCACTCGTCGTGTCAGCGAAGCTGCGAGTCACCCACAACTAGGCCAGCCGTTGACAGAGACTATAGTGGCACGCTTTAGTGAAGCCGTTTTATCTGTTGGCAGACGGGCGCTGGAGTATTCTTCCGATCGCGATGATAGGGAAGCTGGTGGCCATGATAGGAAGACGATCGAAGAAACGAAAAGTTTCGGCAAAACAATTGATGCTGCGACTAGCTCGAGCCATGTTGCAATTTCAGTGGAGAATGTCGCAGCTACTACCATTGAAGAGATCGCCGCGGATAATGAGCAATGTCCAATGCTCTCTTCAGACCTGATTGAAGCACTAGCTCCCGTTGCCACGACTGCTGCATTTCCCAACGAGCTCGTGGCTGTCGTCTGGATGCAGCTCGCTCGTCTAGATGGCTACTGCGGTCAAGTTCTTCTTCAAGCTGCAGAGAACGGTGGGCATGACAAGATCCGCGCTTGGACTGCGTCGTTACTGACATGGGGTGGTCGCGTGACCCCTACACGCAGGAACGTGCGTTCGGTGGAGCCTTTTGACCGAGGTGGCATTTTCATTGTGCCAATAATGGTTGCTGAGGTGTACACGACGTTGCAGCATCTTGTAGAGCAGTACCCGTCTCTCAAATTCGACTACGATATTGGTTTCGTGGTGCTAATGATCGAGTATATAAATGACACGTTGCAGCGACGATGGCATCATTTGGACAGCCCTTCAACCGACGAACGTGACGTAACAAGCGAAAATGTACAAAAGAACAACAAGAAGACCAACCAAAATGTCGCTACAGAGCAAAACAAGACAGCCGTTTCGTTATTGATAGACACCGGTGATCCCATGTTAGGCTGTCTTTTACCACTACACTGCGGCCACAACAAGAACTATGGAGACGCAGAGAAGAAAGCACTGATTGGTTTCCTACGGCATGCAGGCTTTGTAAATTAGACTCACCAAAATAAATTTGATTCCTTTTGAAAACTACGCGATCTTCGAAATGCCGCATCCCTGCTAAGGAACGTGGTGTGACCAGGAAAAATATCAGTTGAAGCTGCTCCGTTGTTTAGGTGTTGAGGAGTGTTACACTCGCACTCGCGGCGATCATGTACAAGTCAGAGCGTGATCAGTTTCGAGTATTGACTTGTTGGCAGTTGAATCCACTGCAAAATTGCCTAGAATTTCTCATGGCGCGAAGGCAGTTCGATCTCTTTACTTTCGACTAAGCTGTCTTTGGTCTTACCTGGATGCAAAGAGGAAAACCAGAAAGCATGTCTCACACCTGCGCCAATTACTGCCTAGCGGTGACGATGGTGTATCTGATCCAGTAAATTTGAGTGTTCAATGTGCTGCAGTCGCTATCTGTCGTGGTGAGCGCTCATGCCAGGACACGTAACCGTGACACGTAAAATCGAAGGATGGTCGGGCTTTACTTAACATCTTTGAACAAGTAGCTTCTACTTAAGGCGGTACAAAGGGTACTAAGGTGATAATACTCGTCCGATACTTTTTTTCCAAACGCTCCAGACATCGACGTCTGGGTGCGGTACAGTACGCTGCTTTAAATCTCGCGAATCATTTTACAATTTCGTCAAAGTCAGGGTTTTGCCTACGAATTACTTATGTTATTCGAGCCCAGATATTCAAAAGCACATCCCATATTATTGGTATTGGATGTGCGTTGCATTGTGCAACGTATCTCCGTTGCAGACATACAAAACAGACAACTATTTTCAGCGCCATCGGCCAGTGCATCGCTGTCTCAATTGTATCAAGGGAATAACTTATTAGAAACAAGACACAAAATGTCGAACCATGCGCGACATGGCTTGAGATTCTGTGCGCAAGCTCACAGCGTTCATCAAAAAGGCTTCAACATACAACAAATGTTGACTTAACAGTGTTGCGTTTGAGCCTTTTCTTGCGACGGCACACACGTGATTGTATCGGTCCGTTGTGAGGTGGTGCCATTGTTGGTGTTCCAAGTTGCGCACAAGTGTTCCGCGCCGTTCGATTTGACGTAATCTTGTATCGTCGATAGCTCGATGTACTGGGTAATCCCTCTATTATCAAAAAAACGTATATGTCGCACGTACGCGTGTGCCGCTACGAAGCGGGCACGAGCGTTCATCGTGAACAACCGGCGGTAAATATAACACTACAACGCTCGACATGAAAATCAGCTCAAAGTGGTGTCATAATCGTTCACCATTTTTGGCCGAAACTTAGTTAGCGGCGCCATTTGTGGCACTCGTGTTTGGGGCCTCGTGCTTTTATTGACATCGGGATTTACTGTCTTTCTGGATTGCACAGTGCATGTGCCGGCATTTGTGTCAGCGCATCAATATCTATGCAATATGAGATAGAGGCAAAAAACTTTCAGCCTGAGCTCTGGGCATCATCGAAGGATCGATCGCGTGCCCCTAAGCAACCATCAAATTTCAATTTCCATCTGTCGCCCAGCTCAATCGCAAAAGCTATGTCGCCATGATGACAATTCCCTCAACCTTCTCTTGCTCTCTTGCTGGTTGTGGCGGCTGTATCACACTTCTTGGAAATTGCCAACCCGTACCAACATTAACACGTACAAAAAAGCCTACGAAGATATGCATCTGCCATGATGACGGCCAAAACAAGCAGCCGCCACCAAGGAACTGTCGCCTCTATCTGAGCAAGAAGCTGCACATTGCCGCCCAGGGCTACTCATACTATATGGCCGCCAACGACATCATGAATTACGTTGGCTTGGGGAATAAGGAGACATATAAGGACCGCATAAAGCAGGCTGGCTACGACTGGACCTCAGTGGTGGAGAATGTGGCTGCCGGCCAAGGGAATGTGATCGAAGCAGATGCGGTCTTCTGTCTACCCTCATGATTGCCTCATTAAGTTATATGCGACTACACATTGTTCGGGTCCGCATACACGTTCAACGTTTACGGTATATATCAGCACTACTGGACGCAGACTTTGGCTCGGCGATGTCGAGGAGTGCGACGATGATTCTGCCTCGAGTGGCTTGACGTCGGTGCAGGATGCTACTCAGTACGTGGACCAGGTGCAAGTAAGACGAAGACCTGTTGTGGCGCCGTCTCCGACGACGGTGACGGTGACACACGCCCTCTGCACTGAGGCCCCGGCCGAAACTGGCCGTGGACTGCCGGGGCGCAGAATGAAAGGGTTGCATCCCGCGATGATGACTGCGTGCTTTGCGTACGTACAGTCTTAGCGTCAGGAGCACCTTCGACACAAACTATCTTTGGCGAGGACACCTTAGTGATATGACGAACATACAGACGAATGAGCTCGCCACTGATCTGATGGCTCGGGTCAACAAAGAGCGCGTCGCTCATGGATTGCCGATGATCTGCTCAAGCAAAATATGCTGCAACTACAGCACAGCGTCATGTCAAGGATCAGTCAAAGTCTGACTTCTTGTCGAACATCGGAACCTCGACCCCTGAAAAGCGTGTAGCCGACGGTGGCTACAAGCGGGAACGTGTAGCGGAGAGCATTGACTTAAAATCGGTTAATGTCGATAACATCGTGGAGAATATAGCCTGCCGCAATTTATCCTGGGATGCGCACCATGGTTGGCGCAGCTGTAACGTGTCTCAGTCATTATACGGTTGGCGTGTAATGAATGAGACACGTTACAGCAATCCTTATAGATGCAGATGTTGATGCATAAATGTAAGTTGCTGACACTATCCTTCCTTGATAATGCCAAAAATATCGTTCGAGACCGGAGGACAATGGAATGTAGTCCTGTGGTGACCACTCCGACTTTTCAGTGGTTCTTGCGTTTCGTGCCCCTCCCGCTTGTACTGCCGAACTCACTAGAGAACATATTTATGTGGTAAAATTGTCACAATCACGACAATTTGATAGCGGTTGTTGTCACATTGAGACGACACTAAACCATCCCTTGTTCGATGTTTTCGGCTATCTCGTCATCGTGCGGAAATTTGTCAGTCATACTTCGCTGTCTCAGCCGATATGCCGCGACACTTGTTTGCAAGTCCAAATTGCGTGTGGGTTGCTATTAGGTAATTTCCATGTTAACTGTCTCGGCACAGTGCTTCGCAGTACTGGCTCCGTCAAACGAATTGTAGCTTTTGTCTACATGGCATTCTCCAATTTGCCCTACATCCCCAATCAGCTATGGTTGCCATTATGCAGTCTTCAACAGTTCTTTTGCTTACTCTCGGTGCTACATTCAACGCTGTATCCAAAGCAACCAATTTACAACAAGCGCACCGCGACCTTAGTGACACCACTTACTCCCAGAAGGATGAGTTAGCCACTGCTCTACTGGCTCGGGTCAATAAAGAGCGCGTCGCTCATGGATTGCCGGTGATCTGCTCGAACAAAAAGCTACAAGCTGCAGCACAGCGTCATGTCAAGGATCAGTCAAAGTCTGACTTCATGTCGGACTTCGGAACCGACGACTCAACCCCCGAAAAGCGTGTAACCGACGCTGGCTACAAGTGGGAACGTCTAGCGGAGAACATTGACTCGACAAACGCCGATGTAGATGCTGTCGTGGACTGGTGGATGAAGACCCAGAGTCGTGACAACCTCTTGGGAAACTTCACCATGATAGGATCGGCGTACGCGTACAATGAAAACACGTCCAGCAAGTACTTCTGGGTGCAGGTGTATGCTACGGGTAGTTTAGAGGAGTGTGATGCGGCATAAACCAGCTATGGATGTTCGCGCATGTTTATAGTTCATCCAACAGGTTTTCTATTAGCAGACCAAAACTTTTGAGCTGATCGACGTCGTATTTATATAAGGAGAAAATATTAGCAACTTTGATTTTCTTGTGCTTTCCCGAGAGTGGGGTATCTCCATTTCTCAATGCATTTGTTAACTATCATCATAAACCTGAGGACCTATCCCCGCTGTTGCACAAAAAGAAGCGTGCGAATGGTGACATCGACCCAACATTGATCACCTAGATATTCTGAGGTGGCAAGGCGGCGAATACGCGTCGCCTGATCAAGCACCCTCAAGCGTTACGTGCACCATAGTCAAGCACAATATATGACACTGAAGAAGGTGTCACATTTTGTGTGTTGTATATAGAAAAAGAACATACATTGTCGACTGCATGTGAGCAAGAAATCATGTACAGGACAATAAGGGGACCTTCCGGCTACGACATCCACAGGTGAGATTACAATGATGCGGTCGGTATACTACGATACTGCCGTATAAACTTAGCTTGATTATGGTGCACGTTCAAGTAACCGTGGTGGAAATTGGTGGGGGCTGACTAGCTAATGATGCACATCAGATTCTAAAAAGCGGTGCTGGACGAACAGATTTAGCAACGTAAGCTGTTCGTTGCGATCTCTTATGTTGCGTAGTTTGCTGCTACCCGAGGCCCTATCAATTGGGTGTCACACTTAATATAGCCCTTAACGCAACTGACTCACTTCAATGTCCTTTACGTTGCTTATCATTCGTATCAGTTGCGGTTCCCCAACCCTTATCATGTTCTCAGCTTTATGTTTTCACACCAGTCAATTAGTATGGCGTCTGATTCCGAGTCCTCGGCTGTCGCTCTGCAGCGCTACATTGCCTTTGTCGAAGAGGTTCTGCGTCCGCAACTTAGGCAAACACTCGCTCATCGTGATGCATTAGCTCAGGAGGTGCACGAATACCAGAAATTGCGTGAATTGTTGCAGGAATTGACCAATTTAAAGCTTCAGTCATTGCATACATTGCTCGATATTGGAGAGCGTTTTCACGTACGTGCTAAAGTGGATGACACGTCACTCGTTACAGTGGACATTGGTCTGAATTTTCACGTGGAAATGACGGTCTTAGAAGCTCAAATATTTGTACAGAAGCATTTATTCCACTTGACTGAGTAATAAAGATTGTAGACTAAGAATTAAGAGAAAAAGAGCTAACGATTCGATGTTTTATGCGCTATGTAGGAAGCGAAACAAGTGGCAGGAAAAAGCACGAGAAGTAGCAGACCACGTGAACCTCGTGCTTGCCTCGATTCAACAACTTGCAGCTTTACAGTGATAAACATGTCGATCGATTTGTATTTGATAATGAAACGAAGTTTTGTCATGATGAGTAAAGACCTATATAAAGAGCATTAAGTGGCTGACTGAAGCGTCTTTTGTGCTGCTTACAATGGATAAACCGTTCATCTTTTCTTGTCGATGTAGAGGATTTCAAGCACAATATGAAGCGAGTCAGAATGCTGGACATATTTTTGAGGTCGAGGAGGCCCTCATCGCTGTGGCATAAGACCCCCTACTTTATCGTCGAGAAGTGTCCACCGTCTACGGACGATAGTAGAAAAAATGACTTACCATTCATAGAGACTTATCTATTCATCGTTTACGTTGGCTTGCTCAAGACAGGATGCATGTAAACCGGCACAGGTTCATAATGCGCGACGGATAAGTCGTGGTACCTGTCTCGCTCCATTTATGCCTCACTCTGCTTCATTGTACCTAAGATAGCAGGTGTTGTCACAGCAGTTAATGACTCCACGGTGATCTGCTCTACCGATGCCTCCGTTGTCTGCACCGAGTCGGAGTCCCAACCCTCAACAAAGCCACGTGTTCCATTGGGGCCTTTTGCCATTTTAGACGCCACCATTGCGTTAGCGCCAACCTGGCGCATGGCTTCTCTCAGTGTCGAGTTCACCATACGAAAGCCTCGCCGCTGAGGCGCTGTAGTCGTGTTTGGTGACAAGGAGAGGCGAAGGACGCTCAACGCATGACCCAGAACAGGCTCCGTCGCAAATTCTGCACAATCTTCGGTGCTTTCTTCGCTCTCATCCTTGGACATTACTTTCTTCTTTTCTGATTCACTCGTTAAAGTAATGTTCTTGATGAAAGGAGCAGAAGGTGGCCTATATGCAAACTCTACACGATCACCCTCGCTCAAGATATCTCCACGCAGCACACCTCGGGCAGTAAATCGGGCTTCGACGACTGGCTCGTCGCCATCTAAGCGAATCACACCGCCAAGATTTTCCGTGATGCGCGTGACAGTACCTTGCTTCGCATGCGAGGCAACCAGTCGAATGTGAACTGCGCGACGTGTCTTTGGTGCCACCTGAGGAATAAACTCCACTTCGTCACCCTCACGCAGAACAACAGCCGGATCAGCGATGTCACGAATGTTGTACAGATACAACTGTTTGTCTGACGTCTTCCGCTCCAGGTCCTTCGTCTCTATCCTCTTTGTCTCTTCAGAAGCAAAAGGTTCCTCCGTTTCTGCATCCCCGCATTTTGCCTCGCCACTATCCTGCATCGTCTCTGCGGCCTCATCAGTTTCGTCATCGCTGTCTCCATCTTCATCTGCATCAACACCACTAGCAGCAGCATCGTCTTCAGCACTACTCCCAGCAGCTGCCAGCCGGATACGTCCTAATGTACTTGCTTTGTTGTTTGACTTCGTGAATCGACCCTTCGCTCCGCCCTTGAAGCGATGCAAAAAGCTTGCTTTTGTGACAACACCCTTTACGGATTCAGGCACCACATTCTTGATAGTCCCCGCTGGCACGACGCTGATACCCATCGCGCGTCTCTTTTTCTTCTTCTCGTCAACAAATATCGTGTACTGGACCTCAGTACCTTCCTTCAGCTCTGCCAAAGTCTGCCCCGTCGTGATCTCCTTGACATGAAAGAACAAGTTCTCTTCGAACGACCCAGGTACTGGTTGAGCAGGCTGAATGAAGCCAAATCCTTCTGGTTTCACAGATACAATAAACCCTTCTCCATTAACCGCGTCATTCTTTGCGCTGGCTGCCTTGGTATTGGTGTTGGCGGCTGCCTCTAGACACGAGATTGATTTACATTGGAACTGCTTGGTTCGCTTGACAATCACAAGATCAAACCTGACGCGATCTCCCACACGCGGAATATATCGCACACCGTCCACGTCATCTTCCTTAAATTCTACTGTCAGCTCTGGTGCAGACGTTGCAAGTTTCGTTTCTAATGTCTTCATCAAGACCATTTTGCTACCAACAATTTCAAGCTGTCGATGGAAACCTTCTCCACTGCTTGCATACTTTAGTCCAAGCCAGTCACTGTAATCTTGCAAGGCAGCACGTTCAAATTTGGACAGAGTGCTCGGGAATGAGATCCGGATTTCTTCAGTCTCCTTTGACTCCTCCTTCTCGACCTCCACCTTCTGCGTCTCCTCGGCAACGTCTTCTGACGCAATAAAAGCAGCATCAAGCTTCTGCTTTAGGTCCGGGAGAAAATCAATCAAGTGCTGCTTCTGCGGAGCGACGAAGCTAATTTTACCAGGTACAAACTTTTGCAACTGATTTGTTTTGTCCCCGCTACCACCGCGGCTGGAAGAGTTACCTCTCCGCGAGATAGGCGCTGCCACAATCTTGCCCTCTAGACCTTCGCCAGCAACGTATTCCCACTGGACAGTTCCTCTTGGCAAGATTTGAAGACGGGCCGCGCGAATATGGTCCGACTTGTTATCAACAATAATGTCAAACGCCACCTCCGTGCCATTGTTAAAGCTCCGATGCGTGCCCATGACATCAGAAAAACGGAAGTAGGCATCTCCTGATCTCTCAGCACACTTGATGAAACCAAAATCTTCCTTCATAGCGTTGATTATGCCGGTCTCACGGTTCTTAGAATTTAGCTGTACCACTCGCACCCTCACAGCTTTCATCTCGCCCGTGCGTTTGTCCAGCACCTTGTCGAAAGCTACCTTATCGCCGATGTGGGGAACGTAGCTCACGTCATGTACGTCACACAACCGGAAGGCCACTTTAGGTTTGCCATCCTTATTCTTATTTTTCTTCGAAGACTTTCCTTCACTTTCCGACATAGCTTCAACGACAACATCTTTCATCTCTTCAACTTTTTCAGCAATACCTAAGTCAACAGACGAAACAGCAATTGAACCAATTACCTCAGGACCATTTCGAGGTTCCTTTGGAAGCTTTAACACAAAACCCTCGACATCAGCACGTAATAGCTCCTCGAAAGAAACAGTGCCAGCAGGGAGCTTCTGCACACGGAGCGCTGTCAGACGCGGTCGAGAGCGAGCAGAATCGTCCTCCTCGTCCTCGTACACAAAAAAAGAAACTTCATCACCTTCACGGATAGAAGGTCCTTTCCCTTGACGACCACGGCGAGGATATCCACCAGTTTCTGTCATTTCGCTGTCCTTCTCGTCGCTCGTCTTGTTCTCCTCATCGGCCTGCGCTGACTCACAGATTTCATGAAAGGGGAAGTAAATGTCCACAGGACGGTCGCAGCACTTAATGAATCCACCACCGTTCTTCACGCGATCCACCACGCCAAACTCACGCATCATTGTCGCTAATTTAGCTTCAATCTTCTTCTTCACTTTATCCCGCGCAGACATGACAATCGTGATATCCACCGCGCGCTTTACTCCCGTCCTGCGGTGCTTTGCAATACGGAAACGCACCTCGTCGCCGAAGTGCGGAATTAAATTCTTCTTTATTCGGTTGTTTTCTTCTTGATCCTCGTCGCTACTCTTTGGCTCCAAAGCAGCAACACTATCGCTTGTAAAACGTACAAACTCGCGTATGTCAAGTGTCTTCTTCTCTGTATTATCATCATTCTGTTCCTGATCTTCCGAAGCTGCTTCCTTTGCACTTTCACTCCTCTCACTGTCCTTCATCTTTTTCACCTCAATCAATCCATATTCTTCACGGTGCTGGTGACGATCATCGTCACGATTATTATAAAACCCTCGACCGTTTCCATGTCCTCCACGTGGCAAACTTTTCGTAACAATACCGTCAAGCAGCTCGTCTGCAACTTCTTCTACCTTGATAGTTCCCTTGGGCAGTGCTACCAACTGACAGGCCATCTCCTTGTCCGACCGTTGGTTAAAGCTTACTCGGAACTCCACCTCATCCTGCAATTGGACGCCCACGGGTGCCTCTGAGATGTGAAAAAATAAGTCTCCGTTCCTCTCCATACAGCTCACAAATCCAAAATTTTCCTTTATGGACACGACAAAGCCCTGCTCCACAAGCAAATTTCGACCACCAGCCCGTCTGTCGCCACCATCTTGTCTGTCGGCCTTGTGTCCCCATCTACCGGCATCAGCACGCCCCCCTCCTCGGTCGTTGTCTCTGTCCCGTTCAAAACGTCCACTATTGTCTCTGTCCCGTTCAAAACGTCCACTACTGTCTCGTTCCCGGTCAAAACGTCCACTATTGTCTCTGTCCCGTTCAAAACGTCCACTAGTGTCTCTGTCCCGGTCAAAACGTCCACTATTGTCTCTGTCCCGATCAAAACGTCCACTGTTGTCTCTGTCTCGATCAAAACGTCCACTATTGTCTCTGTCCCGGTTAAAGCGTCCCGCGTCTCGTTCAAAACGCCCCCCACTGCTACTTCTATCCCGATCAAAGCGCCCGCCGCTAATGCTGCGCTCGTCTCCTCGAGCATCCTGTCGTGGCGCAAGGATTGAGGTTGAAGCATGTTCTGCGGTAAGAGATGGCATTTTTGGTGTAGGCAGAGGCGACGTGTCGTCGTCTTCGGCAGCCCAATCGCCAGGCTTTGGCGAGCGGAACATCTTACGGCTGCTGGATCTCAGTTTAGAATCTGCCACTTTTAATGTTTACTTCACAATAGTGAGTGGTGCACGCATTCACGCTACTTCACAATTTACAATTCCGTTAGAAACGTTTGTGTACTCAGCCTACAAAACGTTTCTAAATGGCATCCCCTTTTATCCAAGACTAATCCTATTTATTTATTTCTCATTTTTTTCTATTGAACCCCCACATTAAGCCATAAGAATGACTGTAGAATTAAAAGAGCTAGCACCGTTGCTGCTCAAGAAAGAACGTGCAAATGGTGAGATCAACCCGACAATACTAACAATTGTCTTGCGTAATGGAAAAGAGGCCAATGATCGTCGCAAACAGCTCGTCCAAGTCATTGAACGTCATCCCGTGCTGTCGGACCGTAATCTGATGTTTCGTAATCATACGGAACGCTACGAGTTTGGACTAAAAAAGGCGTTTCACTTTATCAAACTATTACAAGAAGGCAAATATGACGATCCAGAGGATCAACAGATTCTGTACAAGGCACTGGGAGAACATCTTGGCTTTGATGTGCATCGAGCGATGTTTATTCCAACGCTGGAGAATCAAGGAGACGATGAACAACGAGCGAAATGGCTACCATTGGCTAAAAAATACAAGATTCTAGGAGCTTATGCTCAGACGGAACTCGGTCATGGGTCCAATGTGCAGGGCATTGAAACTGTCGCGACATACGATAAAGCCACTCAAGAGTTTATTATTGACTCGCCTACACTAACAAGTCGCAAGTGGTGGCCAGGAGGGTTGGGTAAGACGGCCAATTATGCAATTGTGCATGCAAGACTGTACCTGGAGGAAAAGGATATAGGTGTTCAAGCTTTCTTGGTGCAAATCCGATCAATGGATGATCATCAGCCACTGCCTGGAATTGAAGTGGGGGATATTGGCCCTAAGGTCGGATTTAATGCCGTTGACAATGGATATTGTGCATTCCACAAGATTCGCATTCCTCGTGAAAATATGATGATGCGGTATGCCAAAGTACTGCCAGATGGGACTTTTGTTAAGCCTAAAAGTGACAAGTTAGTGTACTTGACTATGGTTCGAGTTCGAGCTTACCTGATTAAATCTTTTGGGGTACAGATGGGAGCAGCTACCACCATCTGCACTCGCTTCAGTGCTGCGAGAATTCAAGGACGCACTTCAGATAATAAGGGAGAGTTTCAAGTGCTGGACTACCAGAACCAGCAGCACAAACTTTTCCCGTTGATTGCGATTTCGTACGCTGCTCATTTTGCAGGTGGTTCACTTGTGGAAATGCACGACTCGACTATAGATGTGATTACGAAGGGTGGATCGGCATTTGGCGTCAAGTTGGCAGAGCTTCACGCCGTGTCGTCCGGCCTCAAGGCCTGGCTTGCTGAAAAAGTAAGCAATGGTGTCGAGACGTGCCGCCGTTTATGCGGAGGTCACGGATACACCCAGTCTAGCAACTTGGCATACTTGTTCGCCGAGATTGTCGGAGCCAACACGTACGAAGGAACTTTCGACGTGCTTGTACAACAGCATGCGCGCTACCTATTGAAGACGCTGTCATTCCTTCCAGCAAACGTAAAATCCGTTAAGTTTTTGAATCAGGCAGAGCGCTACAGAGACCCTAATTTACGCTGCAAAGCTCAAACTTACGAGGATTTTGGAAGCTTTAATCTGCTCCTTGAAGCGTTTCAGGTACGAGCTGCACGTATCATACTTGAGCTGGCCAGCCAGATGAAGGCCACCAACAATGACGGTAATGCCTGCATGATGCTTATGACTCGGGCATCTACTGCCCACACTGAGCTGATACTGCTCGAAGCGTTCATCCACGGAGCAATGAGCTTGCGCTCAGGTCCTGAGCAGCAGTCAGTAACGCAGCTGTGCTCGCTTTTCGGTGCGTGGTTGATCACCAAGTCCATCGGTGACTTTCGCCAGTATGATTACATCTCTTCTAGCCAAGTCGGCCTCGTGCGCCAGCAGGTTGTATGTCTACTGCCGATTATCCGCAAGAATTGCGTGCTGCTCACAGATGCCTGGGACTTCAGTGATTTCGAGCTGAACTCCACAATCGGGTGCTATGACGGTGATATCTATCGTGCCTTGGTGAAACGTGCTGCTGACGAGCCACTCAATAAGACACAGGTTCCGGTGGGATACGTGCAGTACTTGAAGCCGTTCATTCAATCTGACTTATAGGCATTATACGACTAAGGGTCGGAGTCAATGGACGTCCAAAGCTCTACAAAATCGTAAATTTCCATGTTCATATAAGTTTTCGTTTCAATCAGTCGAGGAAGGTGGCAAAACTTGTCAAATTTTACAGTTCAGACTAATGAGATCTTGCGACTTAGGGATCCATTCAGTGGCTCCACCTCAATGCACTTCACCAGAACACAGTAGATATCGTCGTTGTAGCACCCAATTGTGGAAAATTGCTGAAGTCCCAGGCGTTCGTCTGCGTCACCAGAGTGGCAAGACGGCTGAAGACCAAGCACCTGATTCGAACACACTAAACAATTTATGAGTGCAGCTCAACGGTATCGTGAGCGCTATGCGACCATACATTGCAGACGAAGAAAACTGCCGCGACGCCACGTGATGTGCCTACTGTAACAGGCCAATAGTTATACGAGTCCGTTCAGTAAATGATACTGAACGGGGAGGGTACGTGATACCTTAGACCTCCCACTTGGTGAGGCACATCTATGTGACCCACACTCGTGAATGTAATATCCGCACGTAGGGTGAAATGGGGTTACACTAGAGGTGGTACCCAGACTCAGACTCAGTGGGTAATTACCCATGCCCTTACTCATGGGTTGGGTATGGGTAATTGGCTTTACCCAGCCCACTTACCCATGGGTACCCATGGGGCACCTGTACTAATTTTCCGGACATACATCAGACAAACCTGCTCGTATTGATTGATCTCTAATTGTTATTTGTATTGGTGACTCATTATCCCTTTCTTGGTGAATGTCTACCGCACATATGGTGCAAAGCAACTGGAGCCGGTGGCACAGGTCATGCAAAGCAAACTCAAGAAATATATTAAGCTGGCGTTTAAAACAGATTGCATACTTCTTTGCAACGGTGTCAGATCCGAGATGAAATATCAGCTATTTCAAGGACCTCAACGAATGGCCGCAGAAATTATGGGCTCTTGACCATAGCCCAGAAGCAATCGAGTTGCTTTTTGTGAATGCAGCATACATGTTTAAGAAGTCAGCAGAAGAAATTTTGCCTCCGCCACCTGTCAACACTGGTAACGACAAGAGCGATGACGACATGGAGCCAGATATCTTCACCTTTGCTACAAGCAGAGTCCTACAGACCGCAGAGAGCAAAGTCGAAGAAGAAGCCCAAACTTATATTGCTCGTTTTGCCTGTTCACACAGACTAGTTGCCATTGGAGTGGCGGTGTAACAGGGCATCTAGTTACACGTAAACATTGAGTAATATACTTAATGTTTGGTCTAAAAGTATCCATGATTACTTTTGACCTGTCACTTGGGTGCGATACACAAACGTGATCCACCCTCGTAAATGTGATATCCATTTATGGATTCACATGGGAAGGGATGACGCTAGTTGAAGCTAGGCATCGCGACGTCTCAGAAGGACGTCATTCGCAAGCTTAAATCTAGATTTAAGTTCATGCGTCAGGATACGCTTCTATAGAGTCGCGTATCCGATCTATATATATAACCAATCAGTAGTTAAATTTATATTTAATTATAACTCATTAAATATAGCACAGTCTTGAATTTGCTTAAACATACGCACCACGCACGAGAAGCTGAAGAAGCTTCTGCGTGACGTCGGTGCCTTCTTGTTAAGAAGTTCGTTGCACTCTCGCTAAAGCGAAAGGCAATTGATGGTACGACTGCTTAAGCAGTCGACCAAACACACAACCACCCTCGCACGCGAAGGTAAGACGGTCTAACCGCTTCTTCGCTTGTGCTGAAGGTGTGTGCTAAGTAGCACGAGGCAACTTCGTAGAAGTGTCCGTCTACACATGTACTTAGTACATTGCTATCGATTATCGAATCTTAATCGAATAGGATACGATATTACCGTATCCTTTTTGAAGGGAAGTATCAAGAATACATTTTATGCAATATAGAAACTCTACTTTTCAATTTGCGCCTTCGGGAAACAACGGACAAAGACGGAGACCTCCGAGAGCCAGGAACTGTTCCCCTTTTCCTTGTATGGGAAGACTTTTATAGTGGGTTCAAGGTAAAGGGTGGGGGCTTCTCCTCGCTGCGCGAGCTCTGGGAGGCAGCGTAGCGTGTGAATCGTAAGGGTAGCGGTCCGCAGGATATTCCTGGGTGTTGTGCCGTCGAGATATCTAGCACCACATTAGTTCCTTCCCTTTACTATCTAGTTCAAGTAGTCGACCCTTTCGATGAGCGCGAATGACGGTTACACGAAGGGAACTACTTTGAAAGCCTTGAAGACCCCGTTGAGATCCAAAAACGGTTTGTTTTGTTATGTATAGTAGCAGAAGGCCAGACACTTTTCGTCCAGTGGTGCGTTTAGGAAAGTCTGGAAACGATCGTAATAATTCAAGGTTGATGGGAAAAGCAGAGCAAGTCGACCCCGCGGAAGAGGCCAGGGGATTACGTCATGGTGGCTAGTTGGTCTCTATAGTGGTACAAGGCTCCCATCCAAGCATCCACTGTCCCCTGAAACAGATTTCTCCGAGTCCGCGAGCAGCCTAGCCATCCGTTCAAGACTGCGCACAAATTTAAACTAACTTCGGACTTGGTAAACGGACCAGTTAACGTGTCTTGAGAAGAGTGCCCCCCCCCCGTGACGTCCGACGTATCGAGCCAGCAGAATGGGAAAGCGAGGAGGAGAATGATCGCGTCATGGTAGAAGACTGAGGCAACCACATAAACACATCTTGCACATTATTAAACTCCCAGTAAATAGACAATCTGAGCTTTTTCTCAATATAGAAACTTTAACCGTAAGATTTCGGTATGATGTTACAACCTTCGTGTAACCTAGAGGTGGTACCCATGAGTCTGGGTTGGGTAATGGCGTTTCCCACGACTCAGACTCATTTAAATTTCATTACCCACGACTCGGAATCATACCCGCGGGTAATTACCCATGTTACCCGCGCAATAAACATGCAGAGTTGCGGATTATCAAACAATATTGATGAGTATTGTGATATCTAGTAATAAAAGTATTTATACGTCTCCCACGTGGGAAGTTTAAGCGGGCAAGCGAAAGTGCTGACAAAGAAAACAGGTAGTCCCTTGCCGACAAAAGAACGTGACCCTGTGCATTATATCCTTGAGGCACAGCTTTTAGGGAAAAGCGAAGTTTTATCGCTTTGGTATGTCCTTCTAATTTGAGAGAAAATTCTCTCAGACGGAGTTGAAGACGCGGGAATGGCCGGATAAAATCTTGCCATGTCGGAAATTGCAGCTGATGCAGTGCCCGCCTGTAGACGGACACTTCTACGAAGTTGCCTCGTGCTACTTAGCACACACCTTCAGCACAAGCGAAGAAGCGGTTAGACCGTCTTACCTTCGCGTGCGAGGGTGGTTGTGTGTTTGGTCGACTGCTTAAGCAGTCGTACCATCAATTGCCTTTCGCTTTAGCGAGAGTGCAACGAACTTCTTAACAAGAAGGCACCGACGTCACGCAGAAGCTTCTTCAGCTTCTCGTGCGTGGTGCGTATGTTTAAGCAAATTCAAGACTGTGCTATATTTAATGAGTTATAATTAAATATAAATTTAACTACTGATTGGTTATATATATAGATCGGATACGCGACTCTATAGAAGCGTATCCTGACGCATGAACTTAAATCTAGATTTAAGCTTGCGAATGACGTCCTTCTGAGACGTCGCGATGCCTAGCTTCAACTAGCGTCATCCCTTCCCATGTGAATCCATAAATGGATATCACATTTACGAGGGTGGATCACGTTTGTGTATCGCACCCAAGTGACAGGTCAAAAGTAATCATGGATACTTTTAGACCAAACATTAAGTATATTACTCAATGTTTACGTGTAACTATATGCCCTGTTACAACATGATACACCGATGTTTGGACGACATATCGTTCAATAACGATGTCTGCATATTATAATTACTGTTATAGTAATTAATCTAGTGTATGGTACTTAAAGTAGGATTAATCATAAAAAAATTAATGTATAAATAAAATTAGTTCTCATTTTGAGTTAAAGATCTCAAGTCTCTTTGACTTGTTCTCGTGTGCACTTCGTACGTATGTTCTTTGAATCTTTAAGCTTCTAGTTTATTATTGCACTCTGTGCGTTGGTTCTCTGAACCTGAAGCTTATTTTTTGTAGACTAGAAAAGTCTCCAAGTTCCTTAGAACAGGGTAACTTTTAAGTCGTTTAATTAGTTCCTTAGAAGAAAGAAACTTTAAGCCGTCAAATTTAGTTAGTTCTATAGAATTAAGAGGCTTTCAGCCTAACATTCTTCCTCTGGCTTAAGAGCTGTGCAGCTCCGCTACACTTGGTAGCACTTGTAGTCAATCCTACACCTGAGTCTTAAAGACTGACCCTCTGTGAGGATGGAGAGTCAAAATCACCTCTCTGAGGCGCAATGACGCGCACTAGCTGAATTATCTGCGATCGTTGGGCCCGTTAAAATCGAGACCCTTTTGGCCCAAGGTCCGAAGTCCTCAATGCTCGCCTTGAGGCCTTCATGCGATATGAGTCAACGCTATTCGGGCAGGTCCACGACCAGGCAGCGTCAGCTGCGCCTACCCACAGTATATCTTGGTACCTGTGACCGATGCAGAGCCAAAGGATCGCCCACTCATTTTAAATGTAAAAACCTTTGAGGGGAAGGAGGAAGAAATTCTTCTCCTCTGGATCCGAGAGGTTGAAATGGCAATGGATGTCGCCATGCTTGTGTCAGATAAGCAACGAGTTGGCCTGGCCATTTCTAAGGTCGGTGGAAGAGCTAGAAAGTGGGCTCTAACGAGCGATGTCTCTGTAAATGCCGCATTTCCCAAATGGTAAATGCTTAAAAAGCAATTAACTTGCGTGTATGGACCGCCTAATCAGGCTTATCGTGTGCGCTCACGCTTCTGAGCTATCCGACAGGGTAAGAAAGAATTGTCGGACTATGTCTAAGAGTTGAGAACTGTTATTGCTCCTATGCAGCAGGAAGCTCTGGAAGAGGAAGTCCGAGTTACCATATTTATAAAAGGACTTCGTACTGGGGTCGCCAGGACAAAGGGTTTCTCGCGTCCAGCCTTCGACTTTCGAAGATGCAGTGAGCATAGCATTTCACGCTGAAATTCATTTAAAATCTGCTCGCTATGGTCTGACACAAAATAATTCAGATGCCTCTTGTAGCGGTCTAAGGACCCGTTACCGTCTTACACTAAAAGGGTGTTGAGGAAACGCTCTTAATTAACTCGTAAATATAACTCTGTTTTTTTTTTGTTTTGTTATAATTCGCAGTAAGTGCGAATATGTTTTCTAGCTCATGGGAACCACTTAATATGGAAGTCAATCTATTATTATCTAATTTTTGGGTCTGGCACTCCAATAATAAACCAATAATATAATGACGCGCAGTATTTGCTAATCGAATACTGCTCTATTCTTACGAATGTAATTCTGTTCTATTACATCACCCCCTCTTTAAGTTGCGCTTACCTCAACGTAAGCGCGAATCGCAGGAAGTTTCTTCTCGACCAACGGCGTAACTTCGAACCAATAAGACATAACTGAGCAGCATGGACCCTGGACGTCCACGAAACGATATCTCTGACAATTAGAACTGGTAACACCAAGCGACAATCCGTAGAGAGCAGGCGTCGCAGGTCATGGATGGGGACTTGAAACCGTGGCGCTTGTATGGTCTTGATGATGCTGTCGAAACCGAGCCACTGGAGGTCATGAAGGAACTTTTCACGCGATACCGTACAGTGAGAGGCAAAGCGACGAACAACGCATATACCGACGATGCGTTGCAGAGATTTTGGTGTGCCTTCATCAGGCGCTGGAACGCGAGCCGACGTGAAGGAACGTTCTTCACGTCCTGGTTAGATGATCGCGAGGGAACGCGTGATTGACACGCTATTGACGACCTGCGCCGAAGAATCTGTCGCATGACTTGTGACGAGTATCACCTTTGTTACATCCACCTTCGTGAGGGATGTCCAACGTGCAACATGGGCAGACCGCGCCCGGTCCTGCAGGAGTGGGATGACTTGGTATGTACGCGGGGGATGCTCGATCATATTCGTCCATGGATTGCTCGTTATGAGAGAAGCCTTTCGGAGCTCCAGGCGTCTGAGCTACGGCGAGTGAGAGCGCGTCCTTACGATCGCTGTGGACGTTCACGTATCCGAGGTTGTCAACCGTATCAACCGTATCATTCATATGCTCCCGAGCTCGTAATAGGTCACGGTCTCGGAGTCGCTCGGGAGGTAGTCGAGGTTTCGTTGCTCGCGAGATCGGAGATGGAACCGGCAGCGTCGGTCGCGATCACCGTCTTTCTACGGGACTCATAGTATTCGACCACGTCCGTGACATCTTGGGACAGCGTGCTCGTTGGCTCCCATGTATCGCCCTCCGGGGAATATCCCAATTAGCGAACCCTGTAATGTTTCTCGACATGATTCTTCGTGGGCGCCGAGTCATTACTCGGCGCCTGGGGCATGTGATTCCTGTGATCGACAATACGGTCAACAATCCAGCGTCGCGCACCCGATGCATCAACTAAGGGAGGAGGAGCATCACGACGGAAGACCTCTGGCGATAAGCGCCGATTCTCGCAATCGGGCGCCTGTACAGTCGAATGATGAGTTGCGCCTACTCCGCGCTGAAGCCGAGGAGTCGAAGAATGCCCTACTTGATGCTCGCGAGATGGCTGAGAGAGCTCAAGATCGTGCGGATGCTGCGACTGAGGCTGCTGAGCGGACTCGATGTGAGCAGCTGGTACTGGTGGAGCGCCTACGCCAACTTGAGACGACTTCGTTCCGAGGACCCCAGCAGATCGAGTCTGCACGCGTTCGGGCAGGACTTGGTCCCAGTCGTCGTCAACGTCGTCGTCAAGGGATGTCGGATTTTGAGCCGGCACAGAAGAGCGGGGAAGATTCGATGGGAGATCTGCTGGTAGGTAAGCCTTGAGACTCCCGACATAAAACGTTGGGTGCAAAGGCATAGATGTGGGTATGTCTAGAGTGTTAGCGTCACCATGCATCTTAACAACCCGAAATGGGCCAATATATCTTGGCGCTAACTTATTAGCGCCCAAATTCGTCACTGAGGTGTTCTGTAATCTACTTGCTGATAATAATACTCTGTCACCTTCTCGTAATCTAGGCATATTCTTTCGACCTCGTTTGCCTGCATTTTCCTTTTGCTTACCGAGTACCTCTTGTGCTGCATCACGCACAAAACGAGTAATTTCTTGTCGTAATAGCAGAAATTCGGTTACTGCAGCCGAACTTACAGGCGACGTATTCTCTTTGGGGGCACAATTCGCAACGGAAGACGCGATGGAATGCATCGCGTCAGGAGTCGATATGCCGTTGGCCACAAAATCACCAGCATTAGTTGCATCGGCAGCAACCTTATCCTCGTCGTGATCAATCATCAATAGTTTCGGCGCAATGCCATTGTTAGATACTTCCCCACCAAGCGTTAAGACTGGGTGCTCCGAAGCTGAGAGAGCAAGTAGCGCCGGAACGCGAGGATGCCTCGCGTTGTCTACGAAAATGGGCGTCAACCCGGTTGACGCATGGACCTCATTGTTCATTGCAAACTGTAAATGGAAGGGGAATGAACTTCATGACGAAAAAGATGTTGCATAACTGCGCAGGACATCTACGAGCCCTCTGCTCACGTGCTCCATTTGCCCATCCGTCTCTGGATGGGCCGCCGTAGACATAAGCAAACGCGTGCCTAATAGCTGGAATAATTCGGCCCAGAAAGCCGAAGTGAAACGCGGGTCACGGTCCGAAACAATAAAATATGGCAAGCCGTGATGCCTGAAGATAAGATCAATGAACATCTTCGCTGCGTCTACACCGTATTGTTGGCGGAGACCGGAGAAAAATGAACCATTTTGCTGAATCGAACAATAATATCAAGGCTCCGTGAGTTTCTCCTCATTGGGGCGAGCTTTAATAGTAAAATCCATGCTGACTGAATGCCAAGCTTCCGTGGCAATCAGAAGCAGACGCGATGAGGGTTGTGAAGACGTCGCAGGCTTCACACGCTGGCAGGTTTCACAGGAGCGCACCCATTTCTGGATGTACTTGTACATCCGCAACCAGAATATCACGCGAGAAATAGCCGCAAACGTCTTTTCGCGACCCAGGTGTCCGCCATCTGGGATGTCGTGAAATTCATGAACCAATCGGACTCGAAGGCCGTCATCAGCAGGTATGACGACACGCGGTGAATCAAAGACGTACATCGTGTACGTCAGAAACGGCCTATCAAGCGCGTAACGCTTTATATTATCGCGTGTTGGTTTCGTCAACTTCGCGAGTAATTTTTCGCTCGGGTCCTTGAGATAATTTATGATTTCTGCATAGAAGGAGTCATTCGCGTAGGATTCAGCGATCTGAGTTCGGATCGACAGCACGAGGGTCGAAATCATCGCATTGATCCCCAGCTCAATACAACACGCACATATATCTTCGTCGTCATCAATATTCTCTGTTGATGACCCATGTCGCGCCGAGGAACGTAATCAGGACGACGAGAAAGCGCGTCAGCAAGAATGTTGTTCTTGCCAGGCTTGTAATGCACCACAAATTATACTCGGTGAAAAATGAAAACCATAGTGCCATACGCTGTGCAAGTAAGGGCTGTTGACGGCGGTACGCAATGATGCGTGATCTGTGTAGATAGAAAACATCTTTTTGCCGAGCAAATATACTCTGAGCTTGATTAGAGCGTAGCGTATAGCCAAAAGCTCCTTGTCGTGTACCGGATAAATTTTCTCGGCAGGTTTCATCTGTCGTGATTGAAAACCCACGAAGCGCTCTCGACCCTCGGCATCAAATTACATGAGGGCACATATTATATCGAAATTGCTCGCGTCACATACGACGTGGAATGGCTTGGAGTTATCAGGTAGAATCATCATTGGTGCCATAGACAAGCTCTTCTTCACGGAGCATAAGGAAGATTGATGTTCTGCCTTCCATAACCATACTACGTCTTTCTTGAGCAAAGTCGATAATGGCTGAATTAGCTCAGCATAGTTCTTCGTATACTTATGCAAGTAGGTCGACAGAACGAGCCATTGACGTGATTCAGTTTGGTTCCTGGGCGTTGGCCAGGAACAGATCGATGAGGTCTTCTCAGGATCAGCGCGGACATCTTCCTTGCTGACATAGCAACTGAGTACTGGAATCTCGGGAGCGCACAAGACACATTTCTTCAAATTCGCATACAATTTATTCTCGCGCATAACTTGAAACACCTGCTTCAAGTGTCTAAGGTGTACCTCCGTAATGCTGAGCTTTTTCTCACCGCAGCTGTGAACGAAAATGTCGTCAAAGTAGCTCGGTGCAAAGTCGCGAAGTGGGCGAAGTACTTGTGTCACCATCCGATTGAACGTAGCTGGAGCGTTCTTTAGACCTTGTGGCATGACTAACCACTCCCAAAGCATCCCGCTTGGGGTGCTGACCGCAGTGAACGGAATGTCACTGTCCCTCATGAGGATCTGATCGAGACCGTCTGTCAGATCTATGGCGCTGTAGATCTCGCTCCCCGACATGGTATTCATACCATGTCTTTTCGAGGGAAAGTCGTTTGAGCCGGGATCGTGGCGTCATTCAGCTTGTGCCGCGAAGTGTTCTTCGCGCTCTGATTTAGGCTCGGCGCTCTTTGGGCGAGCCTCTATAACTTCTTTACTGGCTGCTTCGGTGGCTGAAACGATGCACACTAGCTCGATGTCGCCGGCCTTGAGGTCGTGAAAAAAACCCTTTATGAAAGGACTGACAGAGATGTGATATCTGCAGCAGTGCACGGTGGGCTCGCTACCTCAATGTAGCGGCCACGATGTGGGGATCCCTCCACATATTCAAGCGCGCATACGGATTCCGTCACTAGGAAATTATCTGCATCAGCTTTTTGACGTGAATTTCGTCGTCTCGGTAATCGGCGTCCTCCTTTCTTGCGTTTTCTTTTGCACCTCGAGCCCCTGCTCGAGACTAGCACGTCGCTATCAAGAGGATGATGTACCCCCCTATAGATGTGGGAGCTCTGTCTCCACCACGTCGGTCTCATGCGGATCCATATTCCGCCCATTCTCGTCAATAAGAGGCGGGAGATCATCGTCGACCGCCTCACTTGTTTGCGGGAGCCCCTGTCCGACCGCCTCGATATTGATCGGGATCCTATGCTCGTCCGATGTGCTTGTATGCGGGAGCCCCTGCTCGACCGCCTCGAAATTGATCGGGAGCCTTGCTCGTCCGATGTGCTTGTATGCGGGAGCCCCTGCTCGACCGCCTCGTTGGGAATCGGTAACCCCTGTTCGACCGATGTCTGAGTGTGCGGGAACCGCTGTTCGACCGCCTCGTTGTGAATCGGGAACCCCTGTTCTACAAATGTCTGTGTATGCGGGAACCGCTGTTCAACCGCCTCGTTATGTGGCTCCATCCGTGTAACGGAACATACTGCGCACAGAGGGCCATCGCTCTCTCTGTGTTGACTACTAGTCGTGAACAAGTTTTTTAACACGACCCTGACGTGAGGCCAATCGGGTGGCACGACCAAAAAATGAGTGGACACTTCACTGACGTCACAAGCGCTTCGTCGTTTGACGGAACGAGATAGCCAATCTATCTTCGGCTGATACCGTGGCTGTCACGGTATCAGCCGAAGACAGATTGGCATGAATTATGCAATCAAATGCATAATTAATCTCGTCCACTAAAAATTCGTCATTACTCCGGATACCGTCAAAAGTATACTGTTTTACGCGTGGCACCTTTTGGTTGTCCATCGGCAAGTTTGACAACAATGTCACCTGGACCTTCTCGAACCGTGACAGTCGACGGGAGAAGGGACAAACAGGATGCACGAAAGAAGTTGTTGGAAGAGCCAGAATCCAACAACGCTCGTAGTGGTCTCTTCATTCCAGCAACGATTAGACTGATAATAATCAGTCTCGAATCATCGTGCATGGTGGTCGCATTGAAGTGAGTATGGATCACTTGGGTATGGGAGCCCGAGCTGCCACCTGAGTACTCGGGGCTCCATTTCTGCAAGTAGGGCACCCCGCACCTACTGGAACCGCTCTTTTTTTGGTGAAAACAACGACGACAAAGCGTCTTCTCGTGAGACAGCTGTGTTCACAGTCACCGGCGCAAGTGCTCGACATACAGCCGCACCATGGCCTGTCTTGCCACAACAAAAACACTTTACCGTGTTAGGATTGCGAGTGTCGCGGCCTAATGATTTGCCGCGACAACGAGAAGACTCAATTGCATCAAGTTCCATTGGCTCTGGGCCAGGCGTCCGGGGATGTTATGTACCTGCGTGCAGGTACGATAACGCGACAGTGTAAAATTCAAAAATTCCGAGGGGAAATGCCTCATCGAGGGACTTTGTCTCATCACGGGGTGTGAGGCAGCAACGTGTCATGCCCATCTTCATACCGATAATAAAGACATGAACTTGTGAGGCCATGTCAATTGGCTGCGTGAAAATGCACGAAGCAAGATGACGTGTCTTCTGCACGTAGTCACGCATCGACAACTTGCCCTGTCTGAGTTAGAAGAAGGCTACACACAAGCGAGATTCATCTTGAGGAGCCTCGAAAGCCAGTAGTAAGTCACGCTGGATATCGTCCAGCGTAGGGAACGTCGACTCGTCTACGACGTGTTTCCCGAGAGCCCATTTCTTGGCTTTACCAACAAGCCGAGACAGCAGGTAATTGACCTTCGCCGTCGGAGCGTCAATTAATCTTGACGTTATGACGCGCCCTTGGCTGGCAGAGGGGCTATCGGCTTCGGGAGCTTACTAGAGAGGCTTCTGGAGATGTAGGTAAAAATGAGGACGACTTTGATTAAACAACCATAAGTCCTATCGTGCTTTACCTAACGTGCTGTTATAACCTGTCTACTGTGGCATGTCACACACTCCCAACTAGTTCATGTCATAAACTGTCTGTCATACAAACTGGCATGTCATACGCCCCCCCCATGAAGCACTAGGCTTAGCACGAAAAGATGCGTTGAATACTAACTCTTTCAGTTGACGCACCTTTGGCGAATGTGATGTTCCGTTGTTGTGAACAGTACGGATCGAATATGGTCCCTGCGAAACTGCATGTAGTTTGGCTCAAAAGTGTTTGGGAACACGGAGCATGATGTGATCGCCGGGGTTGTAGAAGTGTTCCAATCGCTTGCTGTTTTCACAAGTATTGGCTGCTAGGATCGTTTCGAAAAGTCACTTGGATAGATAGCTCCAACTAGCTTTGTATAGTCGACGTGATATCATGTCTTGTCTGAAAAGCAGTTGGCCTGGCGATGCATTCAGAGCGCTGTGGTAAATAGCACGCACAGCAAAAGCAGCGTTTTGGATTGCTTTTTTCAGTCAAAATCCTCATAGCAGCAAATAATGTTCAGGATCTCTAGATGAACCCGCTCACATATAGCGTTTGCTTGAGGGTTTTTCGCTGAGATCGTGTTCACCTCGATACCATAGCTGTGTAAAAGTCCCTGAAAATATGTCCCAGTAAATTCGGTACCTTGATCGTGGATGACTTTTCGTGGTCGATGGCAACGACATAGCCACTCTCGATCGAAACTTTCTGCCGTTGCGAGCGCCAACTTGTTTGCTAGGACACCCAC
Source organism: Peronospora farinosa (assembly GCA_947646735.1). NCBI lineage: Eukaryota > Oomycota > Peronosporomycetes > Peronosporales > Peronosporaceae > Peronospora > Peronospora farinosa. The sequence continues at coordinate 30,330 of CANTFK010000807.1, read as the reverse complement.
TTCCAGCCACCTTGTTCCCTGATCAATTATGATTATTCCGTAGTATCCGTCGTCGTATGGACCAATGAGATTAACATGAATCACATCAAATGGGTCAACGGTTAGCATAGTCTTTGGTGGTAGTAGACCATAGTCTTGTTTGCCACCATGCACTTTTGCACGCTTGCACATCAATCATGTCTTAATTAAGTTTACAATGGTTGCTTCCATGCTAAGCCAATATACAACTTGGCGCTATCGTTGTACAGCCGTTCACTAGCTGGATGTCCTAGGCTCGCGTCTCAAAATCCACCTCGCGAAACCAGCGGTTTAGGTGGGGACGATTCGGACCATCGACGGAGTATGTTAACGTCTTCATCTTGATAGCGTCATGGCGCGAAGTGCGCAAGAGGGTCAATACTCGCCGATTCGCTTCGGCGAGCTCGCGCACCATAAAGTCTTGTATGGCGGCACGTTGATCATCGGACGTCGCTGTGCTCAGCAGCGACGTCACGATAGATTCACCAGACACCGCCGCAAGGCGGTGTAGTGCCTGACCCTCCACCGAGGTGAGATATGGGAAGTCAGATGCTCGTAGACTCGTCCATGTTCATCTCGAATTTGGCCATTGGAAGGACTAGTAATCGCTACCAGGTGTAACGGAATAAGAACCCGTTACCGTCTTACACTAAAAGATCGTTGAGGAAGCGCTCTTAATGAACTCGTTAGCAAAACTCTGTTTTATTTTTGTTTTGTTTTAAATCGCAGTAAGTGCGAATATGTTCCCTAGCTCACGGGAACCACTCAATATGGAAGTCAATTTACAGTTGATACAACGACGCGCAGTATCCGCTAATCGGATACTGCCCTATGCCTACTTATGGTTTTTCTATAACTACTTATGTTATAGGTTACCCCATTACACTGATAAGTATTGAATAGGTGTACAGCTAAAATAAACCAAAAGATGATTGGTTAATGATTGGCGCATCCCAATGTGCGAGCTTATATATGTTAAGAGTCGCTTAATAACGTCCGTCCGGCCTAATCTCCGCTAGAGGTCATCCCCTTCATTCTGAATACAGTTGGTGTATATCACATACACGAGGGTGGGTCACATTAGTAGCCCAAGTGACAGATCTATAGTGCTCAGGTACTTTTGTAGACCTCCCCGTTATATGTTGCATGCTTCATGGCTACGTGTAACATATGGACATGTTTAGCCGTTTACATACCTGGCTATATACGAATTTTAACATTCAGACCTATCCAAATTCATGAATGCGACAGATCCTAGCTGGCCAACGAGAAGCTGAGAGGCAGGGCTGGCTGTATCATGGGGAAAGGCGGAGCGAAAGCTGAGAGATGGGAGGGGTTGGGGATAGTTGACTTGTGTCTGACAGTCTCAGTTTACAATAATATCGGACACACGAAAGTCTCGTCGATATTCCTCTCGCTCTCAATTCACGTATCTGTGAACTCGATCGACACTGTTGAGAGCATTTTGAATTGTCCTTGTAATGTAGCGCTCGAAGGACGGCAAAAGCACAAAAGTATACGACGGAAGCAGAGTTGAACCCCCTCTCGATGACGAAGAGGTGCTTATCACGAAGCAACAGACAATGAAAGAAGAGCAGCTGCTTGTGAATCATGAAGATGAATCGTTGGGGTATGCAAGCTCCTCACCGCAACTAGTGCAAAACCCTGTTGTGGCCTGGGCAGTTAGAGGCCTCGGCTTGTTGCTCTTTTTCGTAGTGGTTCTAGTGGTCCAAGGAAGCCCTTTGCAGGCTCCACGCGTGACCCGCCTAGCGACCGAGGCAACCACGTGGGTAGAGATGCTACCAACTGACGTTGTCAGTCATATGGATAGAAATGTGGATCCGTGTGACGACTTGTACACGTTTAGTTGCGGCTCATGGCTGAAAAATATGAAGATTCCGGAAGACGAGTCGAGTGTGTCCTTGATCATGGATAAGTTAAATGATGAGAATGAAAAGGTGTTGAAGCACGTGATGCAGCAAGGTTGGCCGCTCGTGGGCGAGTTGTACGACTCGTGTATGAGCTTTAACAACACGAGCAGTACGACGGCGGATGACGCGTCGTTAAAGGTCCTGTCGCCAGTTTTAGAGCAGATTGCTGCGACAAAGAACAAGAGAAAGCTGTTTCGATTGGCAGGAGTCTTGTTCAAAACAGGAACAAGCTTTGTGACAAGACTTAATATCGATGCGGATGCTCGAGAAACGACCGTGAACGCGTTGTATGTATCGCAAAATGGACTGTCACTGCCAGATTTACCGTATTATATGGACCGCAAGAAGTTTGACTCCATCAGTGACGCATTCCATGCGTACGTGGTGAAGTTGTTTATGTTAGCTGGATGGGGGTCGCGTGCAGCAGCATCGCAAGCTTCTACAGTGATTGGCTTTGAACAAATGCTTGCACCGCTTTTCGTACCGATTGATGATCCTGTCGCAACGTACAATCGCATGAGCGTGGCCCAAGCTGCTGATAGATATCCGTTGGTTTTCTCCGAGTTTTTAAAGGGTGCAGGGATACTTAGGAACCTCACAGATCAGAACGCTGACGTGATCGTGCAAACGCCAGAATTTTTTAAGCATGTTGAACAGCTCGTGACTGGAGATTCTGTGACTTTGGAGACCCTGAAAGCTGTACTGATGTACCAGTTCATCAGCGCCAAGGCAGAATACCTTAGCGAGCCTTTCATTCAGGCGAAATTCTCCTTTTTTGATCGAATTATCAGCGGTCAGAAAAAGCGTTCCCCGCGTTGGAAGGTGTGCCTTCACCATGTTACTGAAAGCTTTCCTGATTTAGTGGGCAAGCATTTTGCGCACCTTCGGTTCGACAAAACTAGTAGGCAACTTGCCAGCAAACTTGTGGCGCAAGTTCAAGCTTCGATGCAGAATAACCTCAAGCAGATGGATTGGCTGGATGGGCCTACTCGGCAAGCCGCTGTTGATAAGCTAGACAAGATGACTAATCTTATTGGGTATTCGACTGTCTCCGAGCACTTTCCGTACAAACTACGTGGCGACGCACTACTTGCAGACAATATGCGAATCATCGTGGAGCATCTGTTTTATCGATCTGTAGAACAGATCGGTGGTTCAGTGAACCGCAACGAATGGATAGAGACGGGTGCTGAAGCGGGCGCGTACTATAACCCGCAAATGAACCAGATCGTACTCCCTGCTGGCATCCTACAGTCGCCATTTTTCGCTTCGGAACATCACCCTGCACGCAACTTTGCTTCTACTGGTCATACCATCGGTCACGAACTCATTCATGGCTTTGATGCCTCCGGAAGATATTACGATGGTGACGGCAGCTTGCAGAACTGGTGGAGCAACGACACAGCAAACAAGTTTTTACAGCGGGCTGATTGTCTCGTGAAGCAATACAATAGTTTTGCAGCGACGAGTGATGCAGATCAGGATAAGGTGCTTGGTTACGTCGACGGGAGCTTCACCTTAAATGAGAATATCGCCGACAATGGCGGCCTCAAGTTGTCGTTTAACGCATATCAAACATACATGAACAAGCAGGCCCGAGAGCTGAGCAAGGTGAGTGAAGCCGAAGTGACAAAGCTGACTAGTTCAATGAGCCAAGTCTTACCTGCTGATGTAGCCGACAAACTTTTCTTCATCTCGTTCGCTCAGAGTTTTTGCGATAAGACAAGCGACGCCATGACGATACAACGCCTAGTCGCAGACTCGCACTCGCCCGCGCGGTTGCGCATTAACGGAGCTGCAAGGAATTCGCGCGACTTTGCACGCGTGTTCTCGTGTCCCACTAGCTCGCCCATGAACCCGAAGACAAAGTGTCAGCTATGGTAGAATAGTATCTGTATTTGTTCTGTAGCTGCTATTTGCTTTAGACGGAAACAGAGCTAAGCTGCTTATCAAAAAGCTTGGTCTTTGCTTTAGCGTCGTTATCGTTAACAGCTTCTCCACCAAGCCCAAAGCAGCCCTCCTCTACGTTTCGAATGAGGCCACAGTCATACGAACGCAAATTGCCCCGACGTGGGAAACGATATCGATTCGCATTAAGCAACTCGTTTGTAGTGCGATTGCGAGCGGTAGAACACACAAGTTGGGCAATTGAGAGTAAAATCGACAGCAGGAAAATCATGCCTACGACTGCGTAGACGCGCAGGTTGTGATAGTAACGCCATAGTAGATGCAAAATCTACTAGGTCAACGGCCACGACACGAGTCCGTTAAGTATATGATACGTAACGGGAAGGTCTAAATAGGTATGTGGTACCTTAGACTTCCCATATGGGTAAGGCATATCTGTAAAGGGGTTACACGACGGTTGTAACATCATACCAAAAGTTTACGGTTGAAGTTTGCTTTATGTATGTATGTGAACGCTTTACGCGAGCCGTCTTGCCACCAAAGTGGCTCAGCTTCCGCATGCGTCGGGTTATCTCTCTCTCTCTACAATTCTCTCTCTCTCTCGGCCAGGGTCCATCAAGCGGCGTGTGCGCTACAAGCGCCTCGGTCAAGTCCTTCCAGGCTGCACGATCCTGTGCACAAAGGCGAAGGAGGTACAGGTCTGGGGCGCGTTGAAGGTGATGTCCTGCGGAAAGTGTCTGAAGGTCGGCATCGAGGACCATCGGTAGCGTTAGGCGGCGTCTGCCTCTCCATTAACCGGTCTCGCTGGGGTTGAAGAAGGCTTCCATGAATAGGTATGCTGGAATGCCTGCAGGTCTGCGGAGGATGTGGCCCAAAAGGCTCCATCGACTGCGAAGCAAGTACAATCGAGGTGGCTGCGTCTTCGTACGGTCGTAGAGCTTCTCATTCGAAATCGTGGCTGGATAACGGACTCCGATCACTTTGCGGAGCTGTTGACGATGGAAACTCTCGAGGCTACGTAGTACGGAATCGGTGAGGGCCCAAGTCCCGCAGTTGTAAAGCAGGATCGGCAAGACGTAGCAGTTGTAGAGGCGCAGGCGCGTAGCTTCCGAGGTCTTCGATGGACGGAGCCAAAATTTCCACATGCGGTGTAGTGCAGCAGTCGCTAAATTCTTGCGACGGGAGACGTCTTCGGCGTCTCCGAGGAGAGAACCTAATTTACGCGTAATTCGCCAATCCTCATCCTTAGCACGAGTAATCCGGTTAGACAGCGCGGTTGTGCTGCGGTGTACGATGGTGTGTTCGGTCTTGGACGTGTTCATCTGGAGTGACCATTTGGCTATAACGGCAGGGGCTTCAGTCTCGATCAGGGTAGCTATGTCAGCGCTCTGAAAAATGAAGTCGGCGTCGTCGGCGTACACGATCATGTCAGCGAGAAGATCGTGGGGAACGTCGAGCTGGCCGGCTAGGTCTCGTAAAGCTGCTTCGAGGTAAACGACAAAAAGAACGGGGGAAAGTGAGTCACTTTGGGGAGTACCTGTATTGCTCTCGAACGGGGAGAACAGGCGACTGCCGAGTCGAAGTGAGAGCATTGTTCTCGTAGTAAAACCCGGATCAGTCGAATTTCGTCGTCATCGAGAAGTGGCGTTCTTTGTATCTCTGAGCGCGTGCTGCTATCCACCTGTGAGCCCACACTGCATCGGCAGTGCTGCGACAGGGTCTGAACCCGCTTTGGTGCGGGGACAAATATTGCTCGACCTTGGGGGAGATGCGGCGTAGCACCACCAAAGAGATCGCCGTACGGATGCTGTTGAGTAAGACGATGGGTCGAACTGCTGGCACATTGGCCAGCCGGCTTGTTTGGATTGGGGAGTCCGAGAAGAATCCCGTCGCCCAAGTGGATATTGTCTCCGGTGGCGAGTCCGTGGTTGATGATGTCAGCGAGTGGTTGAGCTAGTAGCTCTGATCCATATTTGAGTAGCTCTGCAGGAATGGATTCCGGGCCCGTTGCGCGTCCATTGCGTAAGCGGCGGAACGCGCATTGAGTTCAAAGGCGGTGATCGGATTGTTCAGGGGTCGTTTGACGCCGTCGTCGGCGACGGGCGTGCGCGTGCGGTCGAAGACCTGAACCTGGAAGCGTTGCTTGATCTGGATACCTGCTTCTTGGCGGCTGAGTATATATTTACCTGTAGAGTCATGTAACGAGAGTGATGGCAAGCGCCGTCGGAAAAGGGCTCGCGTGGCTTCAAACATGTGAGTCGAGCGGTTCGACTGTTCAATGATAGCGAGTTTCTCGTCGATGAAAGCCCCAGCAAGAGCTTTGCTGCGTTCTCGAATTCGATGCAGAAGTCGGTTGCGTTTGGTTCGTAGAGCATTGACGTCTTGCGTGTGGTCGTTGTAGATGAGCTGCCGAAGTTAACGTTGTTCGTACGAGAGGCGAGAAAGCTCGGGATCCACCTCTTTGCCATGCTTGACAAGCGGCATGTAGCCAACAGAGTCCGCCGCGTCCTCAAGCGCAGAGTGAAGAGTGCTCGTACATCGTTGATTCGTAGTTGTTCCTCTTTGCGGTAAGTCGGCGAGGTACATTTCGAGATATTCGCGGTACATGGTGCGGTACGTGCTGTCACGGACAAGAAGATGTGTTGCCAGGCGCGTTTCAGCTTCGCTATCACGCGCTCGTTCCTGACGTCGGCGTAGTCCGCGTAAGGCGCGGAGGTCGAAGTCGAGCGTGACGAGCTTGTGGTCGGACGGTGTGAGAGTACCCCCCAGGATTGCGCGTTACTGCATAATGTCTTCGTCCGTTGGCTGCAGATGATGTAGTCGATTTGGTTGAAGATGCAGTGGTCCTTGAGTCGTAGTGTCCATGTCGTGATGTTGCGCGCACGTTTCCTAAATGCTGTGTTAGTAATAAACAAGTCGTTAGCGTCACAGAAAGAAGCGAGGATGTGGCCATTGCGGTTTCGTCGGCCACGGCCCCAATGTCCAAGAAACGATTCATTGTCGCGGCGTTGACCGATTTTGGCATTAAAGTCTCCGAGGATAATCGTCGTGTCGCGTTGAGGGAGCTTCGATAGCGCTGTGTTCAGGTCCGCGTAAAAGCCGTCGATTTCTGTAACAGGATACCCACTATGGGGCGCGTATGCGTTCACGATGTTCACTCGCTGGGCTTTGGGAAGACGTAGTTGAAGAATCCCAACTCGGTCGGACTGGGCCCAGTATTTGTAAAGAAACTTGCGTAGATGGGGGGCAACTGCAAAACCAATTCCGTGCCAACGGTTGGAGCATGGAAGAGTAAGAAGATGATACGTACCGGCCTTTTTGTTCACTTTGAAAGGAAATACGAGTCTCTTGAATCCCCAGGATGTCAATCTTGTACGTCGACCGATCTCTGGGAAGGGTCTCATATTGCTTGCGCTGGGAACCAATGGATTGAACATTAAACGTACCTAATCGGAGATGTCGAGGCTTCGGGCGCGGCTGCGTGCGTCGTGGCGGCGGCTGGCGGCTGGGGGTGAGAGAGGTTAGAGAGAGGTGAGTAGAGGAAGAACCCGTCAAAGACTGAAGGATGCCGCGAAGCACCCGTCGGAAGACCTGAGCTAGCATCATGCTGGCCCAAACTTCCCGGGAAGGCGTCACCCCAACCCGATCAAAATGAAGTTTGCTTTATTGCATATAATGTATTCTTGAAACTTCTCTCTAGAGAGGTATTACGTATGAGCGTTAAGATACGGTATTCGGTAATACCGTATCCTATTCGATTAGGATTCGATAATCGATATCGCTGTACTAAGTACATGATACACAGATGTTTGAACGACATATCGTTCAATAACGAAGTCTGCATACATATAATCATTACTGTTATAGTAATTAATCTAGTGTAGGGTACTTAAAGTAGGATTTATTCATAGAATCTTAAGTCTTGAATTTGCTACTACCTATGACTGCGCAAAGCTGAATAAGCTTCTGTGTGTCGTAAGTAAAGCTCTTTTCTAGAAGCTCGTTGCGCGCTTCGCGTAGGCGACCGGTAGCGGTAGGTACAGCTCTTCGGCGCCTTCCAGCACCATTACCACCGCGCATGGAGGTTTGACGATTTAATCGCTTCCTCGCGCGCTTAAAGGTTTGTGCCAAAGTAGCACGTGGAAGCTTCATAGAGTGCCCATATACACGTCCCCTCTAGCTCAATGGAGTGCGCAGACGTTAAAATGCCCGGCGTCAGTTGTGCACTCACCCGACGCTCCGTTTTCTATCGCCAACAGCTCGCCGAAGAGTCCGGCGCGCCCAATTAATTACAGCAGTTATTTTTCAGCGTCAATCTATCACCCAGTTTGTGTGAGATGCACTAGAGTCATCCCGAACAAACGGGTAGTAGATCGACGTCAAAAAAAGAATAGGGGACGCCGGGTGTTTATATCTACAAAAGGATTACGGAACTCAGCAGAGGCTAATCTAGGCGCGAACAACCCGCTTCATTGAAGTCAAGATGATTAAAAATGTTTATACGCTGGCAATTCTTACTGCACTACGACTACACACGACATTCTACGTTGGGCAATTGAAGACATTCTTCAGCCAGATTATTTCGCGGCTTAAAAGTATCCTCCTCCAATGTATACATCAGCCTGCGAACCTTATAATGTTTCGCGGCGCGCAGAGACTTACGATCCTCGTGATCGACAATACTATCGACAATCCAACATCGCGCACCTGATGCGTCAACCAGGGGAGGAGGAGCATCACAGCGGAAGTTTCCGTTAATGTATGGCAACACGCATGATCGCACGCCTCGTCCGCCGACCGACAAACTGCGCTTTCTTCGTGTCGAGGCTTAAAGGCGAATAAAGGCTGCTCGATGCTCGTGAGATGACCGAGAACATTGGCGGTAGCGCGTAGGGAGGCTGCTCAGAGGAATTGACAAGAACAACATTACTCTACGACGAAAAAGCTGCCTTATTACTGCGCAAAACGTCGGTTCATACGCATCCGACTCTGGATGGACTGCCGTAGACATAAGCAATGACGGCCTACATTTAATCCCAGAAAGCCGAACCGAGAATTACGGTCAGAAACAACGGACCTTAATAAGCCTTGATTTCGAAATATGAGATCGATGACGACATTCGCAGTCGTATTCGCCGTCAGATGCGCGGATACAGGAGCAAACTTTGCATAATCGATTAACAAGAGCTATTACGCCCGTGTGTTTGTATTTGTTAGGTAGAAGGCCGAAGATAAAACCATGTTGGCTGATTGCCAAGTGTCAGTAACAATGGAAAGCGGACGTAAGATAGCTTGCAAAAGAGGCTTGGGCTTCACACGCTGAAATGTCTCCAAGAGTAAACTCAGTTCTGAATGTACTTATACATCCGTTGCTAGAAAATCGCTCGAATATTGCCGCGAACGTCTTTTCACGACCAAGATGACCATGTCATGAAACTCATAAACCAAACATGCTCGAAGGTCGTCATCCGCATGAATCAAGACACGCGTAGAATCGAAGACGACCATCGTAGACGTCTACAGCAGACCATCAAGTGTGGAACATTTGATGTTGTCGCGCGTCGGTTTCTTAGCTTCGAAAGAGACCCCTTACTTGCATTTTTTCTGGATCTTATTAACAGCCAAAATGCAAGAAGCTACGACTAGCTTTAAGTATGCTACTCTTGGAAACGCCACGTACATCTGATACGCATATCGCAATCATCCTTAGCGCACAGTCAATCACTGGCACGCGATCGTGTGACCCCATCCAGCGTCTGTATCGTGACCGAGAAAGTGAATTACGCCAACAATTAGTGCGTAATACAGGTTTTGAACAGCAAGTAGTAGTATCCGTAGTACCTTGGAAGCTAACATAATCACCACATTTGATAACAGTATCTCGATGAAGACACAATATTAATAAAGCTACTTTAGAGTTAACTATTTACAAATATCCGATCTAAGGATCAATAGTAGCACCACATTAGGATCGCTTGCTTAGCACGAAATTCCTTCAGTATTCAGAGAACTTAAGCCCTCACGATTAAACAAAGTTGCATTCACAGATCAGCTGATAGATCTTGATGCAAGAGGATTCGATGGAGTGTGACTAGCTATTGAAAGTTGGTAATCATTGTTTTAGTGTAGTCGCAGCTGCCACGTCTCAACAAGAGGACGGCGATACTAAATCGTCCTTCTCATTGGGCATAATCCCAGTGTATGTTCTCCTTACTGTCTATAACAGAAAGTCGGAATCAGACGAATGTAAGATTAGAGCTCTCCTAACGGCGTGCGGCCGTGTCCGATTGGTGTCACATGAACGCCGTTGCAAAGGCGGCTATATGAATGGTGGTATAGCACCTATGCCATCTCCATCTAGATTGCTTAGATCGGTTGTGCTAGTGTATCGCTTCTGGAGGGTGCCACTATCGGCGTCAATAGTTGTTTTGGTTTTTTTACAATGTGTAAACGCCAAAAAAAATACTTGATTGTATTTCCTCTATTCCAGTCGTGTTGAGTTCGGATGAAACAACCGACCACTACGAAACAGATTTTCTGCGCCGTGTCAAATCGCATGCAAATGCAGATAAATTACGGTCGCAGCAAATTGACTTCACTGTGGAGCGTGCAAAACAAGCTATAGGTAGTAAAGTTCTCCCTGCTAGCTTCGTCACACCGCCTTTGCTAGTCAATCTGGAGTCGCTGCAGCTTATGCTTCTGTTTAAAAGCGAACTTTTCCCCGGTACGTCGATGCGCAACACGTCAACCAGTTATCAAAAGTCTAAAGCATTCTGTGTATTTCTCCATCAAACGAGTGTTTTTGCGTCATCTTTACAAAGCGGTGGGACAACAAACTTTGAAACAAGAAGCGTGTGTTCCCACCCGCATCCACCAGCACAGGTGGCGCCCAATAGGAGCGGCAATGACGCACAACTACTTGCGGTTGACTATTCTTGTGTCTTCCATACGTAGGCGCAGAACGCTGCTTAGAAGAGGCGTGCGGATCTGCACGATGTTCGCGAGAAGGATCGCTAGTTGGATTACCAGCTGAAACGTCGTTTGGACCTTATGGAGAGGCTTGTGATGAGAGACCCGCGTCATACGCGATGTCCTCCTCCACATTAGGCCGATGCGGATATGTGATCTTTTGAATCCATATTTCGCTTTAGACGACTCATGTTTAAAGAAGGGTGAGTCTCCATTTACGGTGAGTAAGCCAAATGTTGGTTCTTAATCTTTGCAACCACCATAAATGGCCCAATCAATCAAATTAGTAGCCTAGTAGTAACACCAAGTAATACATAAACTGCAGAAGTGATATTAAAAGCATCTTGTAGTAACACGGTGGCGATTAGGCCACTTTGAGGCTAATCCGTGTCCTAAACACTGGCAAATCAATTAGCGCATGCTACGATACCTTCAAGCAACGCCGACGACGATATCGAAATCTAGTCTAATAGAATCACTTCACTGCAAGGATATATTGGGCTGCCGATGTGGAGACTCGACGGAGTGCAAGTGGATTCGTATTTGTGGTGGATTGGATTCCTCAAACAACGTTCGAGATCCACAACACACACATTGCACCGGACTACCGATTTACAGAGAGGTTAATTCGATACCGTGTCACATCAACCTTGGGTCTCAGTTTGTATTCCTTTCGGCTTGGCTGTTATTGCTCCTCGTTAGTGCAGAAGACGCAAATGCTTGGTCTTTGTATAGACCTGGACTTGTTGGACCACAAGTAAATGTGCACAACTCGGGACCGGAATTCTTGGGCTCGACCGACTGATTCAAGAACGATGCATCCGGTACTATGCACCCCCTTCGACGTCTGACGGTATCTTTATCCACGCCCTTTTTTCTTCGTTACTTGGGCTTGAGCATTTCTCAAGCGAGCGCGTGTACGCTAGTAACGGTACATTCTAGACCCGTTACAACTAGTAGCACTTTGAACTCCTTCCTATGCCCGAGTTTGGGATGAGCGAATCGTCGTACCTTCACGCTCTAGATTTTTTCTGGAGCACGCGACCTTCCCCATCTCACTGGTGTCAAACGGGATTCCCTCAATATCCTCGTGGTGATATTATGAAAGGCGTTCATCACGTCTCTGATATGAACAACGACCCCTGATGGGCAACGCCTTGCCATACACGAGTTTATGGCTCGCGAGCTCGCTAATTTTAATCGGCGAGGTTTAACTCACTCGCGACTTTCAAGGAAAGATTTCGCGAAGATATAAATCTCCTACTACTCAGGAGAAGGTTAAGAGCGATTGTCGCTCAATCGAAGGTTCTGAGAAGTAGACATCTCCATCGCCTCGGGCTTCCAGAGGCGTTCTAAGCAAAGGTTAACTTCCTTCTTCCCCGCATCACCGTATAAGCCAAGGAATAGGCCTTTGGTAAGCTCGCTGTGGACGAGTAGCGTTCCCCACCATGTATGCCATCCATAATGGCTTTCTTCTTGCCTTCGAGCCACCGCAAGAGGATCAAATTGGTGCGCTCAAGGTTCCTGTCTTTGCGGCAGGGTAAAATGGAGACGCGCGACTACGAGCAGATGGCTAGACATATGGCGTCGTGTATCATTACATATGCCATGGACATGTACACGCAGGTGAATGTCTTTGTGGTTGGTATGCGTGAAAGGCAGAAGGCAGACCCGCTTATCGCTCGAGCGCGCGGAGCCTGCCACATTGGAGGAGTTATTTTCTATTTCCTTCCGTGAGGACTTGAGGGTCTCCAAGGCTAATACCAAACCGTCGGTCGTCACCATTCTCCAGCCTTCTAGTCCGAAGCCTGTGGAGATCCACGTGATCGAGTCGTCGGGACCGACGAAGTTTCACTCCCCGTTAAAGTGATTCTCGCACCTGGCGTCAAATGGTTCACGTTTGTTGTCGAAAGCCAGGTCATCGCGCGGTTGAGTGCCGCCAGCCAGCGCCGATATCAGTACTCCCATCATGAGGGTGTTGTACTGGTCACACGTCCAAAAAATGGTTGGGACCAGTCGGTGCAGGACGCCTGCTGGTTGGAGGGAGCTTAGGGTCCCCCGGTGGCAGCCCAACCTCCCAGCCCTCTTGCGCTACGCGCACGGTTAAATGCCACCACTACGCATGGTAATTTACGTCTGATTATTGTCATTTTACATGTCGCCGGTGACCGGCAATCTTTAATAGCGCTCCTGGACTCAGGAGCGACGAATAATTTCTTTCGCGAATCTCGTTCATCGATGCTGCCTCACAGAATTTAGGTCCGCGAGGGACCTGGCCAAGTCGTTGTCTAGTTGGCTGACAGGAAAAAGTTACAACACGTATCGCGGCGTGAAGTGTCGTTGCCGTACACGTTTGACAATTTTCGCAGTAATGATGATTTTTTTGTGATCGCGATAAATAATGCATTCAATTGCATCCTGAGAAAGCCATGGTTGGCACGTTATGAGCCCCAAATCTACTGGTTAGCCAGATCAGTGAGACGTTGAAGAAAGTTTAAGGTCATTGCAATGTTTACTGATCCTTGGTGTCCCAAAGCGACTGGCCCAACGAGACAGTCGTAGATCGTCTATACACGAAACAGGATCTTCTCATAGCGAGACATGATTCTCTCTGTACTGCTTATGCTGTTCTTTTGGGCACATGTGACGGAGACTCCTCGCTTTACAGCAAGGAAAACGACGAGGACGATGCAGTCGAACAGGAATTCTTGCGTGTAATCAACGCGGTTGAACAGGGGTTCCCGCACTTGGATACACCAGTTGAACGGAAATCCCATCTGCACTTATTTTGGTCGATCAGAGACTCCCACAAGGGAAATGTGACGACGAGGAAGAGTTCGCCAACAAGTATGACGTAGGCGGACAGGAGTTCCCGCTTGTAAGCATGATGGTCGAACCGGGGTTCCCATCATCACCCACTGTGGTCGAACCCGAGGTTCCCACATCGTCAAATTCTGGTCGATCAAGGGCTCCCACATAAGTTTATGGCGGCCTAGCAGGAGCTCCAACGGTCGAGTATGAGCTACTGCCGTCATGTGTTTTCGGCAATCTGAATGAGGAAATTCAGTGCCTAGGAGGGGGTGATGGTTTCCACCTGGCTGCGGTGCGCCAGCTTTGAGTAGTGACTCGAAGCACGATGGGGACAACAGAATCGAGTATTCAGCGTTGGAATGTGTCCACGCTATCGTGTACGTGAAAAGGAGTCCACAAAGACGCCAATACATTGAAGTCGCGAGTCCTCCTTGCGATGCGTCTTCCATTACAAGCCTTCCAGGGCTTTCCTGGAAGCATTTCCTACGTGACCCTTTAGGGAGGCACTGTGCGGGTCTAATCACCAGCGAGGTGATTACTGTGATGAACGAGGATCATATGACGCGTCCTCGAAGCTCTGAGCCGAATTCAACGCGTATAGAAAGGTTTGCATCACAGTCATGGGAGGCTCTGCAAAAGTATGGTAACCCTGTCTACGACATTGCTCGTGAGTATGCAGACGTGTTCCCGGACAAGATCCCGGCTGAACTTCCTGCGGACCGTAGTGTTCGACATGATATTGATCTCGTGCCAGGGTCGAAGTATTTTGTGACACGGCAGTGGCCGTTGCCTCGAGATCAAGTCGAAGCTATAGACAGCATTCTTCGAAGGCCGCCACAAGGCGGGTCATGTGCGGGAGAGTATCTCACCACATTCGAGTCCAACCTTCTGCGTGAAGAAGGCTACGGGAGGCTGGCGGATAGTGCATGCGCTCAATAAGTTGAATGATGCCACTATTCCTGCGCAAACGCCATTTCCCAGGAAGGACATGGTGCTGAATTCCATGTCAGGAAGTGTCATCTTCAGTGCCATCGACTTGACCAATGGCTTCTACCAGATTTTGATGCGACCGAGCGATTTCCCCCTCACCGCGGTGAGAACCCCGAGTGGATGGTTATGGTAGTGGCTAGTTATGCCACAAGGATTGAAGAACGCTCCGGCCACTTTCGATCGCATGGTGTCTCAAGTGTTGACACCCCTTCGAAACTTTGCTCCAACTTATTTTGACGATATCTTCTTCCACAGTCACGCTGAGGGCAACCTTTACGATGTACAAGCTCACCTTCAACACTTAAAACAGGTTTGCAAGTTAATCACGACGTCCCGACTACGATCCTCGGACTGTTCTAAATGATTACGAGGATGATGATGATGATCGATGTGCGATGTGTGTATCGCTGAATGCAACTCGGGTTACACCCGAGCTGTGTTTATTTGATGAGATCCTCGCAGCATGCAAGAGCGATTCAAATTATGCAGACATTATCGATTATCGGCTTACTCCCTGCGATGCTGCACTGGGAGCATTATCCCGAACCAAGCGCGACCATATACATCGATAAAGTTTAGACGGCGATTTGCTTCTGTATAGCATCGATCAATTTGATGCTCCTCGCACGGTGATCGCCAACGACATGGATTTGCGTGCAAGAATCATCCACGAGTATCACGATGTTCCTGCTGGCGGACATTTGGGCCGCGAAAAGACATCGCAGCGGTGTCTCTAGACTTCTTCTGGCCCCACATGTATAAGTGGGTACGCAACTGGATCCGAACGTGCGAAATCTGCCAGCGTGTGAAGCCATCTCCATCGTCGCAGGCTCCTTTGCGATCGTTGCCGATTGCAGCCGAGGCCTGAAGGTCAGTTTCGATGGATTTCATCTTCGGTCTCGCGCCGATAGTCAAGCTCTGACGGGATTCTAGGTTTTTATTGACAGTATCAGCAAGATGACACATCTAGTGCCTGTTCACGCTGCGATCACCGCAACAGAAACCGTGGCGCACTTTATTGATGCGGTTTTCCGTCATCATGGCTTGCCAAAAAACTTTGTTTCGGACCGCGATCCGCGATTCACGTCCGCATTTGAACGTCACTGTTCGAGCTTCTCGGGACAAATCTGCTGATGCCGACTGCGGCCCATCCGGAAACGGATGGGCAAACCGAGCGTGTGAACCGGGTCCTCGAAGACGTTCTTCGAAGCTACGCTACGTCATTCACAAGTTGGAGTGCATTTTTACCACTACAAGTTGGAGTGCATTTTTACCACTCGCTGAGTTCGCACTCAGCAACTCCGTACACGCGTCAGCAGGGTTAACGCCATTTTTTGTGAACTCTTCACCCTCGTGTTCCTACTCTCGTTGCCTTAGGGCGACCACTGCCACCCAGTGGTTCCACTCTGGGGGGGGGTAAAGGTGATAAACAAGGATCGAGTGCAGGCCACGGTAGTTGAGCGCAAATGTAGTACCCCGATCCAAGGCGAATAATTGCTGCTTTGTCGCCACGAGACGTGGCGTCTATTTAGCTCGATGGACTGCGCAAACATTGATTGACCTTTCTTCGGGAAAGCGGTCGCCTATTGACAACTACGCGCCGATTGGGTCGGCGCAACCCATTAATGACATAGCTGTGTCGGATTTTATCCCTTAGCGTTAAGCCATCACCCGGTTTGTACGCGACGCACTACAATCTGCGGTAGACCATCAGAAAGAGAACGCTAAAAAACAAGGCAGAAAGAACATGGGCAAGTTTGAGAAAGGTGATCGTGTATAATTGTCTATTGAAGGTCTAAGGAATTCAGCAATCACTAACCTGATCGCTAGTAAACTCGCGCCACGCTTCATCGATCAATTCAAGGCTCTGAAGTAAATTAGCGACGCTTATACACTCGACGTCCCCTCGTCATTGCGACTCCACCCGGCGTTCTATGTAGGGAGGCTAAAGGAATATCGACCGGCTACGCTCCACGGCTTGGCTCCGATACCGGCTTCAAAAGTCCGTAGGTCGATCGGCCTTCCCTTCGTGCTCAACGCGCCGAATGGGGCGCATCTGTACACGACTAAAGCGCCTGGCGAAGAATCCTCACCCTTTCTAGAAATTCAAGATTCGACTGCCGGGTCTCACTCGCAGTCTCCTCCGCCTGGGTAGCTCGCTCACTGGCAGCCTCAGCCTCCAGCTGAGCATCGGCAGCTTTTTCACGGCCTGATCAACATCGTCTTGGGCAACTAGGACGCCAACATTATCATCGAGGGAGCACTCCTCCGCTTGTTGATGTGGAGGGACAGGTGCGCTGGATTGTAGACCGCATTTGTGGGTCACGAGGACCCTCCGCGACCAGTACTACAGTTGGCTCATGAGAAGCGCGTCCTTCTCCTCCGTGCACAGATATCGAGTACGCTGGCTTGGATTCCCTTCCGAGCAGGATACATGGATACCGCGTTCCTTACTCCTTCGTGACATTACAGATGTTATTTAGTCGTACGAAACCATGGAATCGGGGTATTTCGAAGCGAGCGCGAACGTTCTCGTGACAAACGAGAACGGTGAGGATACCCACGCCGTCGAAAACAATAACGATGACGTGATCGAGAACGTCGTGATGAATCATTTTATCACGATTATGAGGATAGAATCGCGCAACAGGACTGTCGCTGCCCTGCGCTGATTATTCAGCGTAGATTGACTCCGCTGTCGCAAGTGGTGCTGTCAGCGGGCGCATCACGAATAACTGCGCTTCTCCGTTCGCTCAGACTTCGCTCATAGGTCGCAATCCAAATTCGTTCGCGTTCACTGAGTGGACACTCAGCAATGTGTCTTCGCCATTCGTCATGATTTGGGCGTGGAGTCGAGCCACAAGACTGGCATCCTTCATTGACATGAACGAAGCAGAAGCGGTCCTCATTCCAAGCATTCTCACACACCCTTTAGAGTAACGCGCCGATGGAGCAATCGGCGAGAAGCTACTCTCGATTGGCGAGCCATAGTTGGAAGCTGCTACCATCCTCAAGCATCCGATTCCAACGTTGGATGAAGGTACACCAAAAATGCTGCAGGGCCTCATACCCGATTCCATCAAGGCCCTTTCCGCGCAGTTTTCGGAATCGCCGAAATTAGTCCCGCATCGTGTCCAGTGAGTATGGAGCGTGAGCTCCTAACAAGTCATACAGTGGCCAAGGTATAAGTTGTTGCGCCATAATGCTGTATGTTGCATTCCCGCTGATGGTTCTTGGGAGTGCTGCTGGATTGGGTGTTGGGTCTCCGGACATTGCTTGTTCATTTGTGAGCGATGGGGTTTCGATAGTTGAGCACTCACGGTTGGTGGTTGCTGTCATGAGAAGGGAGAGATGTAATGGGCTACATTACACACAAATAAACAATTACATATGTAAGTAGGCGCTGTGCCCCAATAGCGGTCACTCTGGCAATTTATTATAAGAGCCTAAAGACCCAATATGAACCAATAATAAAGTAACCTGAAAATGTGTGGTTCTCGAAAGGCAGGAATACTGTCGTTTTTATTACGCCTTTAAATCTTCGTAATTAGTACGAATTAAAAACAAACATAAAAAACAGAGTTAAATTTACTTAATACTTCATTCTTGGGCTTGAGCCTTCCTCAAACAAACGTGTAAGCTAGTGACGGTACCTTCTAGCCCCATTACAATCTCTATCCCCCTTTAAGTCACGCAGCATGTCTTTCTGAATAAGCTCTGGGAGCTGCGTAATTCCAAACGCGTCGCGAGGCGGACTCGCGACTTGAAACGGATGACTGGATGGACATAAACCAGTCATGTTAGCGACATTAATGGTCTCAAGAAGCGTAGACGGCGTGGGAGGGATCGACGGCACAGCGGAGCGGGGACGCGCACGGCGCTGTCTGCGTCTTCGCGACACAGAATCACTAACTGGATACTCAACCGAATGTACGTAAGCCACTTCTCCCGCGAATTCGCCAGAGGTCCCTGCCTCGGCGTAGTGTCCTCAATGTGGACGGACACGGGTGCCAACGCACGCTCGTGACGTACCGGAAGCCCCTGCTTTGGTACGGTTTTGGAAGAATCCGCATGTGTGGGAGCCGCTGCTCGACCGTGCGAAACCGAAGCTACTGCTGCGGGCTAGATTCTTGACTCAGGAACCACTGTTCGACTGAGGAGGAGCGTGTTGCGGATTTGTACACCACGCGCGAAGGGCCATCGCACACTTCGGGGGTATGATGAGTCGTGATATCGGGATCTACGACGGCAACATGCTGCCACGTGCTGGCAGGGCAATCAAGGACTGCGATTACCGCTTTAGCATCGATGTCACGTGGCTGGACAGTACGGTTCAGCCAATCCATATCGGGTCGATGCCGCTCAATCCACGGCATCCCAAATATACAATCAAAGGATCAACTCCATGCAATAACCTAAAATTCATCACTACTGGTAACAGTATCGAACCGGTAAGAAAACACCACCGAACGTTGTCGTTGCGTGCGAGGCTTGACGTCTGCATACTTCACAACCATCTCCCTAGGAGATTCGCGGACACGCAAACGCGAGAGGAGGATCGACAAACTGTCGGCGCGGGCAAAATTGTTTGTCGCTTTGGAGTCGGGCAAAGCGCAGTATGGACGCGACGCACCGTCAACGTGAACACTGAGCACAATCAATCGCGGATCATTGCTGGTATTGGTGTGCATAATTCATAGCGGGAAGGAGAACATGTCGCCACCTTAGACACGTTCTTCCCGTAGGACGCCCGAGCCTACTGGTTCTCGCCGACGTTTGGCTGCCCAGCGAAGGAGACGGAGAAGTCAGACTCGGTGACAGCGACCACTGGTACGGGCGCGCGGCAAACAGCTGCGCGGTGACCAGGCTTACAACAGAGGAAGCAGACCAGGTTCTTTGCTGTCGAGGCTTCCGAGAATTATGAGCCTATGCATAGGGAGTGCTCAATCGCATTAAGCTCCATTAGTTCAGGCTCCTAATCAGCGATTTGGGGAAGCTAGTGATCCACTTGCGAAGCCAAGACCACTGAAATCTTCGCTCAGCGCATTGCTATACGCCTTTCTAAGAGAAGCGAGAGGCTTCCGCGCTAAATAAAAACGCTGATGCCCAGAATTCATCCCGTTCACGAACAGATGGACTTGTTTTGTGTCACCGTATCGATAGGGTCGGCGACTCTGCACAATGCCAGGTGTCTCGCGCATTGGATGCAGTCCGGCATTGACAGACCACCCTGCTGCAACGCAAAGAATGCGGAGCGATGGTGGTGCTCGTCTTGCGGAGGATCAAACGTCAAGCGCAAGTAGTTTTTTAGGGCCTGCATGTCCAGGAAGCTTCCCGGATTGGCAACATGCTTTACAAATGCCCACTTTTTTACCTTTTCAGTCAACTTGGACGTGAGGAAGTGGGTACGCGTGAACTACGTCGTTAGCTGGTGGACGTCAACAGCATTGTCCACTTCGCAAAGCCAGTGATTTAGCGCGAGGAGTTTTAGACACTCTCCGCTGTAACTCGAGAAGTCGATTTTAGCGACGTTAGATTCCGTGACAACTGCAGAATATAAAGCTTTCTGACGCAATTCGGCGTGCTCGTGGTTGACGAAGTCTTGCCTGGCTACACACTGCAGCTGCTTAGGCGGATCCTTTAGCATTTCAAAAACGGTAGTAAGACCGGCCAAGTCTTTCTTGTGACGCAGATCTCCCACTCGAAGGGGGTCAGATGTTCGAAGTCATCGTGTGACAACACCCCCTCCCGCTAGTGCCCTATATCGGTAGAGCACTCATATTCTTTGGAAGGACTAAGAAGTGCTATCAGGAGTAACGGGGTTAGGGCTCCGTTATTAACAGACTATAGGTCTTATGAGGAAGCGTAAGGGAGCGCGCAATAACTAGCGCGCTTAAGGTTAATTTCAACTCCGGGTATTATAATATATATTTTTATACTTAGTACGAGTGGTACTTAAACGCATAGAAACTTTCAACTAAGATCTCTCTCCTTTTGACTGAAATTGAGACGATTTTTACATACCTGCAAAAAGAGATACGAATGGCTACGCCCACTTATTCGTGTGTAGCATATAACTACTTATGAATGTGGATTTAGCTATGGCTAGTTGTGTAGCGGTACACCCCGTTACAAAGATCCACGAGATAGTCGCACCAGTTCCAGAAGAGAACATGGTGGACTGTTGCTCTTCATCCACAATGGATGAGAGCGTCTTGGAGACCGACAAAAAGAAACGGTTTGCTGCTCAAGGCTGGGAAGCCTTGAAGGACAGCCCGTTCTATGATGTTCTGTGGAAACACCGTGATGTGTTTCCAGCAGAAGTGCCGAGCCGCCTACCTGCCGATAGGGGCATCAGGAACGAGATTGACCTGGATCCTGGCAGCAAGTATTGTGTGACCAGGCAATGGCCGTTGCCGAAGGAACAAGTCGATTACATCGATGAGTTCTTCGACAAGCGAACTAAGGCGGGACATGTACGTGAGAGCAAGTCGCCTCACTTCAGCCCGACCTTCTGTGTGCGTAAAGCAACAGGTGGATGGCGCGTGGTTCATGGTTATAATAAGCTGAACACGGCCACCATTCCGGCTCAAAAACGCCGATCCCGCGGAAAGATGTTTTGTTGAGCTCCATGGGAAAGTCAACTATCTTTTCCACGTTGGATATGAAGGATGGCTACTATCAGGTTCTCATGAGAGATAGTGATGTGGCCTAAACGTCAGTAAGCACCCCAAGCGGTATGGTGTGGGAGTGGCTTGTGATGCCACAAGGGTTAAAAAATGCTCCGGCAACATTCAACCGAGTGGTGGCTCACGTGATGCGTCAGCACCGTGCCTACGCGCCCCATTACTTTGACGATGTATTCGTGCATAGTAGGGCGGAGGACGGTCTGAGCGCGATAGAGTCGCACAAGCGTCATTTAGATGCTGTGTTGCAGACTCTGGGTGACGACCAATTATACGTAAACTTGCAAAAGTGCGTAATAGGGGTCCCCGCGATAAAAATTTCATGAAGCATGAAATCTTTTTAAAGGTTGGGTGCCTCTAGTGATGAGAACATATAACCATCAACGCAATGTACTTTGAAGTGATGAAAATGGCGTGCTCTCATTGTCGTCTACAAGGAGAAACCGATCTTCGTCCGCACAATGGTGGGTTGGATCTGTGTTCTCTGCTGAAAAGCTGACAAGCTGACATTAGATGTCGGTGTTGTCACAAAAACACTTGGCGACGGCTGTGAGTTACGTGCGCTTTGTGTTGGTCTGCATGGGCGCCTTTGCAGGCGACCCATCAGCCTTACCATGTTTCGGTGGCATCTCTTTGCTTTCGATGTTTCATAACATGTAAAAAATCGCTCTAACGAGGGGATGATGTAACGGGCCAATGGGTTACACGATTCCATAAAGTATATGATACTGAACGGGGAGGCATAAAAGGGTACGAGGTACCTTAGGTCTTCTACTTGGATGCGGAACATCAATGTGACCCACCCTCGTTAATGTGATATCCATGGATGGATTCACACTCGACGGGGGTGATGCCCAGTTGGGACTAGGCACCATGATGGCGTCACAGACGGACTTCATCAGCGAGCTTAAATACATTTAAGCTCGCACGTAGAGATACGCTTCTAAAGAGACGCGTAAATCGATCTTTACATTTAACCAGTCAGTAGGTATGTAAGGAAGTACCCTCCGACTATACTTATACAGTATAGTCTACCTTCACTGATGACAGTGAAAGCATGTGCCTTAACACCTCTCTTACACAAATGGCGAAGGAAGCTTTACTTCTAAACGACACGCTTATAGGTAGAGAAAAAGAGAACTGTATTTAATATAGTTAACTATCTTAATAAAACTAATCTGTTATAACCTATGTTAACTATATTAAACTACAACTATGTATGTTGACAACTTGCCCTCCACTCATTGCGCGCGTCCATCGGTCATTGGTCAGCGCGTTGGTTGATATAATGGCCCATATCAACCAATGAGAGGGCATCTCCAACTTCAAGGAGATCTCGGAACAATATTATAAGAAAAGATAATATTGTCAGATATTATTAGTTATAATAATATTTTTATTGACAATTCATATAAGTGACAATATTATGTAACGGGATCACTACGTTACATCACCCCAAGCCGCAGTCACATTCGTGACTATGGGAAAGGAGGACTTGTTAGGTTTTATTTTTATTCCAACATATTTTATCGCTATGACCGAGTCAATGCGCGTCGCTTACAAGGCATCTAAGAACTCAGCTGCACGCCAGTGTGAAGCCGCTACTGAAGCTTCACAGCCTCATCCAGTAGACACTAATGTATTAGCTGGAAGTCAACATCAGCCTGCAACCCCTGTTATAGGTACTGTTGGGGAATCATCAATAAAAAAATTATAAGATATTATATATTACTATAAAGATATTAAATTTATGTTATTATCTCCACGTATTAAATCATTACCTATTAACAAAACATCAACAAACTGCCACAACCGCCCACAACCGCCTACAACCGCTTACAACCATCATCAATCATCGCCGAACACGACAAACCATCACCTACTATCAACACGCATCCGACTCAAAGCCACCTGTGTCACTCCCGGGCTCTCCCCGGGGTGATACCTCGTCGTCGATTCCTGCGAAGAGGGACCGTGGTACATTGAGTGAATCAATAAACGTGTAATGTTCGGGTTGTCTGATAAATCTGACGACTCGCCAAACGAGTCGAGGGGTAATGACTCGGGTGGGCACGGTAAGGGTGATGTCAGTGCTTCTACTGAGAAGAGGCGTACTGAACGTACGGGCGAAGACGTCCCACGTAAAACGTAGGATGCGTACGCATCCTGCGTGGCAACTCGATCGTGTATGCGTTGCCTAGGCGGCGCAATACACGAAAAGGGCCGATGTACTTGGGCAACAATTTGTTGCTGCTCACATTAGTCACTACATGTTTAGGTAGGTTTACTGTTGACAGTAAAACTAAATCACCTTCAATAAATGTTTGGGCATTTACCCTTCCATTATTGTCTGCGTTTCGCTTTTGCTTATCCACCGCTTCTGCGATGGAGTTTTGCACGAAACGGACTATCGCTTCACGAGTCAGCAGGAAATCCTCAGCTGAATCGTTGCTTTTGGCTGCAGTGCATTGTGAATGCACTGCATAGTATCGGTTACTAACTCAGCGAGAACATTACTGTTCGCACTTGTGATACCTCGAACGATGCTGACATCTTCAGCATCGTTATCAGTAATAGCGTCATCGCTCTTACTTTCTTCCTCGTCACCGAAGTCGAATGGTACGGCTTCGGTTACTTTCGCGTTGACCATAACGTCGTCGCGTGATGAGCAAGAGCCAGATTGGTTCTCGCTCGAGCGAGTCTCTCCCCCCCCCTTTAATTAGAGTCACCCTCTAACTAAGGTGGGGACACGTGGATGGCGAAGGCCATTCAAGTAGAACGGAGTATGCGTCGTGGGCGCATGCACTGAGTTGTAGATGGCGAATTCGACCATCGACAAAAACTCACTTCAACTCGTAAACGAGTGGACGTACCGTCGAAGTATCTCTTCGAGGACGCGATTGGCGCGTTCAGTCTGACCATCGGATTCAGGATGGTCAAAAGTAGACATTGTGAGCCGTGTTCCAATTGTTTGGAACACGGAACGCCAAAACTTAGCCGTGAACCGGGGGTCCCTATCGTACACAAGTTCACGGGCTAGACCGTGCAATCGAAAGATTGTATCGATAAACACTCGAGCACAGCCCTCTGCTGTGATCGATTCAGGTACAGATACAAGATACAAGATACAACATCTTGCTGAAACTGTCTACAAACACGAGAATACCATTATTTTCGTGAGCGTCTTTGAAAAACCCAAAGACGAGGTCCATTTATACGGACTCCTAGCACTCTGCCGGAACAGGTTGAGGCTGCAATGGTGCATGGAGTGAAGGACTAGGCTTCACTCGTTAACATACCTCGCTAGCACGCACGTACTTGCGCACGAACTTGTACTGTCGTGGCCAGTAAAAGTCGCGACTGACCGTGAGGTAAGTCTTCTCACGGCCGCGATGCCCACTTTTTGGTGCATCGTGACATTCAAACATGATCCTTAACCTGAGATAATGTTGTGGCGGTACAACAACACGAGGCGTGTCGTTGTTGACGGCTGTGTAGTACAGTAAGCCGTCCCGCTGGGTGTATCGATCGAGAGAAGATCGATACATGGCAGGCAAGTGCTTCTTAGCTTGCGTGGATGGGTCTTTGAGGTACTCCATCAGGCGTACATGATCATTATCTTGTGCGCATGCCCTTCTAATGTCGTCGAGTAAGCTCGACAACAAGACGCTGGTACTCAGCGTGGCGACAGTGGTGTTTACATCACTGTCGGATTGCACAGTCGTCTCTAGGTCAGGCCGACGTGAAATAGCATCGGCGACGACGTTAAGTCGTCCCGGTTTATACTCCACGGAGGAGTTGTACTCCGCGAAGAACGACAACCATCTCGCCATTCGTTGCGAGAGGTGTGGACTATTTACAGCCGTGCGTAGTGACGCATGGTCTGTATATACAATGAACGGTCTATCTCCTAAGAGATAGACGCGAAACTTAGCCAGTGCATACTTCATGGTAAGGAGTTCCTTGTTATGCACCGGGTAATTGCGCTCAGCCGGTTGCAGCTGACGCGATTGATAACAGACGACACGCTCGGCGCCGTCTGTATCATATTGCATCAGTGCGCAGCCGATTGCAAAATCACTGGCGTCACAGACCACATGAAATGGTCTGTCTTGATCGGCAATCGCCAATACTGGCGATTGCATCAAGCTTTGCTTGATACGTTCAAAGGAACGCTGACAGTCAGCGTTCCAATTCCACTTTACATTTTTCTTGAGTAAACAAGAAAGATGTACTGTCAATTCGGCGTAATTGCGCGAGTATTTGTGCAAGTACGCCGCTAGCCCAAGGAACTTCCTTAGTCCCTTGACATCGACTGGCACTGGTCAGTCGGTGATCGCCTTGATCTTTTCTGGATCAGGGCGTACGCCGTTCTTTCCGACGATGCACCCAAGAAGTGGTATTTCACTAGCTGCGAATATACACCTCTTGAGGTTGGCGTACAACTTATGCTCGCGCATAAGTGTAAGAACCTTACGGACGTGGAGTCTATGGACTTCCACGTCTGTTTTCCCGTCCATAGCCCGACTATGGACGAACACATCATCGAAGTAACTCGAAGCGAATTCGCGCACCGGTCTCAATAGATGTGAAACACATCTATTGAATGTGGCTGGCATTACTAAGCCCTTGCGGCATCACCAACCATTCCCAGAGCATACCACTGGGAGTGCTCACTGCTGTGTACGGGATGTCCCTTTCACGCATTAGGATCTGATAGAAACCATCCATCAGATCCATGGACGAAAAGATGATACTCTTAGACATACCATCTATGATTACTTCCTTTCTCGGTATCGGCGTTTACGCCGGTATCGTTGCAGCGTTCAACTTGTTGAACGCGTGTACTATCCGCCACCCTCCTGTGGCCTTGCACACACAGAAGGTCGGGGAGCTGTGAGGTGAAGTTGACTCCCTCACATGGCCCGCTGCTAGGCGATCGGCAAAGAACTTGTCGATCGCCTCGACCTGTTCCCGAGGCAGTGGCTACTGCTTCATGACACAATACTTTGTTCCTGGAACTAGGTCGATCTCGTGACGAGTACCTTTATTCTTAGGTAACTCGCACGGAACTAATTCAGGGAATACATCCTTGAATTCGACCAAATCCTTGTACAAAGGATTTGACTTCAGCGACTCCCAGGATTGCGATGTATATCGCTCAATCCAATTCTTCTCATCAAGGACACTTTCGTCCATTGATGAGCTGCTGAGAACCCGTTCGTTCTCGGCAAAAACTGTTGCTGACCGAATGTCAGTCATGTACCCGTCCTCTGCGACGAGCACACAGATCTGCTTGACTTTGCCACTACGCAGATCACGCAAGAACCTTTTAGGTTCTAGCGTAGGCAACTGAGTTATCTCCGAAGTTAACTTCGGAGGCGCGATCAGATCAAGCATATAAGCGCCTACGATTGATCCGTCATTAACCAAGACGTTCAGCGTCTCGGTTACTTCCTGGGGACATATTCCCTCAGGGCACTGGGGACTTATTCCCTCAGTGATTATTTCCTGGGGAATTATTCTTGCAGGCTCGATGGAACCTGTTCTATAGACTTCCTCTAGCTGTGGTGGCGCAACCACAGCGAGATCCTCTACGATCAACTCTCCAGTTGATCTAGGATTACCGTGTTGCCGCTTCTGGGCAACCGGTTTACTCTTCGGTGAATTCTACCCTCTAGGCGAGCATTCATGTCCCGGTCCACTCGACTTATTCGAGTGGTGGACCTTCGGCGCTGCCTGTGCTTGTGCACAGCCGCCGGCAGCTTGCTCCACAGCGTGACTGTCTGTCACGCTGAGTTCTTGTGCAGTCGTACTAACGACCGAACCACAAGTGAGGCCATCACACTCACTCGTAATACATTCACACGCTTGTGAACGCTCCAAGACGTTCATCAGATGGCCATCTGATGAACAAGCGGCAGGCATCTTCACGGTTCGATGCTGCCAGCTGACCCATGGCTCGTACCTTCTGAGCCATGGTAATCCTAGGATGACATCAAATTTGTCATCCAGGTCGAGTACGATGAAATCATCATCGTACTTTTTGCCTTCAAGGGTGTAGTGAATTCCCACTACACGTTTCTTTACTGTCACGGATGCGCCAGTTGCAAGGCGCACCGTCATCCTCGTCGGAGGGGTCTCGCGCTCAACATATTTGAGCCTACGGTCATCTAGCGATTGGCGTCGAACAAAGTTGTTCGAAGCCCCACAATCAACTAGGGCGCGAATTGACATGTTCTTTGTCACTTCGATCTCCAAGGTGATGAGGGATACCTCATCACTGAGAGCGGCAACACACAGTGACTGTGTGTTGGGAGCAACCTTCGTCAAGAGTCCCGCGAACTCTCTTGACGTTGCTGGATCAGTAGGGCGCTCCGCCCCTACTGACCCCGACCGTTTTTTGATGGTCCACCACGTTGTTGCGATTTCGCAGCAACGTGGGACCCACGTCTCTGGCTCTTCTTGGCAGACGGTCGATCGTCACTCCCAGTGTTACGAGACACTGGGCGTGGGGCACTATACTCATAGGCGTAGTGGCCCAACTTCTGACAGCGATTGCACTTTTGCAATCGCTTGTACCCTGGAGAGCGAGGTCGCTCGCTCTCTACATAGGAGAGGTCCATTGGTTCTGGGCCTCCGCCCTCCTGTCGCCTCGGTGGACGATAGGACCCCGAGTGGACGTGAGCCTGTTGCAGGCTAAAGTCCTCCTGTTCCGCTGCAGAGATCGCTTGATCCAGCGATTCTAGCTCCAAGCGGAACAGGTGGGTCTTGACAGGACCATCTGTAAGACCCTTGATGAACACAGTAACCTGCGTGTGTTCATCTATTGGGTTCAGTACGATACAGCTAACGAGATATCGTACGTGTTGGACGTAAGCGTGTATATCACGCTTACCCTGTTTCAAATCCAGGAGCTCAGCCGAGCCCTGAATATGGCGCGATGCGGTTCAAACGTGTGTTTGAGCCGCGCCTTGAAGACGTCATACGTTGGGAAAACGTATGGGTCGTGCAGTTTGAGCCCTAAGGCCCAAGCTTTGGCACGTCCTGCCAAGTTCGACATGGCGAACTTGACTTTCATCGCATCGTCATCGATGCGACGAGCCTCAATGGCATCGTCGAGCTCGACGAACCATCTCAACAAGGAGTCGCTTTCGACTGCCTTGTACTTGGAAACATCAATCTTCAAGGACTCGGATCGACGCATGCACGTCGACCCGGTAGCAGCAGCATTTGCCTGCTGTTTTCTCAACAGTTCAGACTGTTGAGCATCCTGCTTCATCGACAAGTCAGCTTGTTGAGCTCCTTGTTCTTTCAACAGGTCAACCTGTTGAGAACCTTGCTCCTGTAGCAAGGTGAGTTTCTTTACAACTTCGTCAAGGTCATGTTGTATGAACTTGGCGATGGTTGCATGTTGTTCGTCTCCGCTAAGAGAGAGCAACATGGCACCAACGACAAGATTGCCGATGGTTTCAGCCATAAGCTGAACCGCATTCAATTCGAGGTCACTCAAATAACGGAAATCATCACGGGTTCCCCGCTGATTCCATAGCGGATGGTGCGGTGGTCGCTGAACGGACCACGAAGTGTTACCAGGTGTAATGGGGCACCCTCCGACTATACTGATAACAGTATAGTCTACCTTCACTGATTACAGTGAAAGCAGGTGCCTCAATTACCTCACGTACACAAGAGGTAGAGGAAGCTTTACTTTTAAACAAACGCTTAGTTGAGAGGGAAAAGAAAACTGTATTTAATATAGTTAACTATCTTAATAAAACTAATCTGTTATAACCTATGTTAACTATATTAAACTACAACTATGTATGTTGACAACTTGCCCTCCACTCATTGCGCGCGTCCATCGGTCATTGGTCAGCGCGTTGGTTGATATGATGGCCCATATCAACCAATTAGAGGGCTTCTCCAACTTCAAGGATATTTAGGGACAATATTATAGGAAAAGATAATATTTTTATCAACAATTCATATAAGTGTCACTATTATGTAACGGGCTCACCCCGTTACAAGTTCGATCTAACTTTAATTATTTTTTATTAAATATAAGTCAGTCTTGAATTGCTAATTTCTTATCACTGCGCACGAGAAGCATGATATAACAGGGCATCTAGTTACACGTAAACATTAAGTAATATACTTAATGTTTGGTCTAAAAGTATCCATGATTACTTTTGACCAGTCACTTGGGTGCGATACACAAATGTGATCCACCCTCGTGAATGTGATATCCTTTGATGGATTCACATGGGAAGGGATGACGCTAGTTGAAGCTAGGCATCACGACGTCTCAGAAGGACGTCAGTTGCGATCTTAAATCTAGATTTAAGATCATGCGACAGGATACGCTTCTAAAGAGTCGCGTATCCGATCGATATACATATATAGCCAACCAGTAGTTAAGTTTATATTTAATTATAATTCATTAAATATAGCTCAGTCTTGAAATTGCTTAAACATACGCACCACGCACGAGAAGCTGAAAAAGCTTCTGCGTGACGTCGGTGACTTCTTGTCTAAGAAGTTCGTTGCACTCTCGCTTAAGCGAGAGGCAACTGGTGGTACGACTGCTTAAGCAGTCGACCAACCTCCCAACCACCCTCGCACGCGAAGGTAAGACGGTCTAACCGCTTCCTCGCTTGTGCATAAGGTGTGTGCTCGTAGTACGAGGCAACTTCGTAGAAGTGCCCGTCTACACATGATAAGCTTCTGCGTATCGTAAGTGAAGCACTTGTTAGGGGTTCGTTGTGCGGTTCGCTTAGGCGACTGGTTACAGTTGGTACAGCGCTTCGGCGCCGACCAACACTACCACTACCGCAAGCGGAGGTAAGACGCTAACCGTTTTTTGACGCCGCTTAAAGGTGTGAGGTGTGGGCTCGTAGCACGTGACAGCTTCTTTGAATAGCCCGTCTACAGTTTCGCTTCCTATACGGCGCATAAAAACATCAAATTGTTAGCTCTTTTTCTCTTAATCCTTAGGCTGGGACCGTCATTTCAAC